>BMAV01004473.1:5000-50840 GCA_019973955.1 Trichonephila inaurata madagascariensis | reverse complement strand
ACCACGTAATTTTGAACCATGGTCAAGTGACGTGGCGACACCTGAGCTGGCACCCCTCTCCTAACTACCACACCACACCAGGGAGGACGTTTCAGCCTCGCAGATTTAACGTGCATCGCTGCCCTACACGGCGGGTCTTTAGTGGTACGGGGCTCGAACTCATGACATGCCTGCCATGGTCCGATACCTTAACCACTGGGCTACCGCAGCCCTAAAGGTCATTTCAAAAAGGAATAGCAAAGAGTAAGACATCGAAATTGAAAATTTGAGAATTTGTTCATTTATTATTAGCACAGAGCGAGCCCCGTTTATGTAATTTTTTGTCAATTTTTACCCATTACTTCCCATTTTAGTAGTAATAATTTATTTTTCTCATCTTAATTTTAACCTTTTTTTCTTAAAATATACTAAATAAATCTAAAAAACACAAAAAATTCTCCATTTCTCCATTTTTTTAAAACAAAAAAGCTGTCGCAAGTAGTCGGATACCTTAAGGAATATTTTCTCTGCTAAGCTATTACATATAAATATATTAATAGAAATCAACTGTAAAAACATTGACCTTGAAATACTTAATCTTTATCTAACGCAAAGAAGCCGTCCCGTACTATTTTAAATCAAGCTTTAGGTACAACAAGTGCCACTTTTAGATAAACATCTATCAATATATCCGGGTACTTAAATTACTATATATATAATCGAGTAATTCATTCTTTGTACAAGCTGTGCATAATTACTCTCACTTTTAAAAATCGTCTGCAGAACAACGTGTTCTTTTTTCAGACGGTGGCAATTAAAGGGATATCAAACCGGGGCTTACGTGATGCGATAAGGTTGCATAATCAGTTCATTCATAAATCGAACGTGAGTGACATTATCTCGGTCGTGAGTCCTTAAGTGTATCACTTCAATGCAGGCTTTGAAGTGGCATTTGGAGAAGCAAGGGTAGATATATTTGAATCGCCTATCGGTTTCGTAGATAGCAAAAAAGATAAGTTACTATTTGAAAAGTTACTATGTATCTTCATGGGAACTGAGCCAAATACGGCGGATATACCTTGAATGAATGTCTACTAAAAGAAAACAGCAAAAAATGATTTTTGTTGGCGACATTTTACACCAGGGACAGGTCGACTTTTCCAGGGTACGGGCTACTTCTAATGTTTTTCAGGTGTTGCGGTTCACCCAGTAGCGTAGGTTTAGCAACTCTGTATTAAAATTGTATGTTTTCCTTTAACTGTTGTTTCCGACGTTGTTTCCCCTCTTTTAAATTACAATAGCTTACTATTTTTGTTACAAAAACACAAGTAACACAAAATTGTCACGTTGAATGCGTGAACAACTATGACTGACTGCTAGATCGTGGAGAGTAGAGTATTAAATGCAACCAGCAGAGAACATACGTCAACCTATGAATCTGAAACCAACGTATGTACTTAGTTTGTTAGCTGCCGAGTACCGCACCATCGCGGGACATGACATCAACTCTGAGAACCCAATCCCGTGGAAGCGTTAAGAGTAGGATGATGTTTCAATAGCCAATCCCGTGCTGTCGCGGGAAGAACTGATCATCAACATTTATCTCCCCTGCAGTTGGCGTGTACAGAAAAATTCATTGATACAGCTGGCATCGCAGTGATTACTTTTTTCCCCTACAGTGGAAGTGACCGTGTTAAGTGTCATTGTTCTCTTCCCTTGAAGGTACATTTGTCATCTACACTTTTATCGAATCATTTGCTAAAGAAAACAGTCACATCAATTGTGAAAAGCCGATTCTCTAGTGTAGTTGGCGTCGATGTTCCATAAATATATTTTTTTATATCCATGAGTGTCTTAGGTCTTAGTAAAGGCAGTCACACCAAAATGTCTTACTTATCCATCGGTTTATCGCAATCGACTAAATGCGCATCCTAGTTTTACATTATGTTTCGTTAAAAGAATTTACATGTTATTGAGTTAACCAGCAGGATTTTTAGAATTCTGAATAGTGAGAGACTGCAGGTTGATTGTGATTCCTTCTTTTTTTTTATTAACGCCGTACTGTGAAACTGATCTAGGGCTATTGGTAATGGACCTAATAATCTTGAACCCTGATCAAGTGAGAAATGACTGGACTCCTCTCCCATAATTTCCACATCTCGTCAATGTGAGGTCTTAGAGTTTTTACACATTTAACTTGTTAAGACATTTCTACCCGTAACATTCGAACTCTCTAACCTTTATTTTGACGGAAAGAATGCCAGCATACAGTTTACCACCACGATCAAAATAAGAATATTAGGTGAAAAGTTGGTGCGTTTAGTAGCAAAAAAATTAGTGTATGTTATGGTAATATGTAAATTACAGTCAATGACATCTTAAGACTTCTTGAGGCTCTGGGCTCCTTTGTAGAAGTGGGCCCCACTTGCAACAAATAATTGCACAAGCGGTATCCGTAACAAATGTGCATCACTCACAATCTTAGACCAAAACCGACTCGATTTTAAATTGTTAATGTTCTTAATAAACCATATGTAAATAATATTGTGGTATCCATCCAATGGACTAAATTCATGTAACCCCATAATCATATAACTTCCAATCATGTGATTCTAGCCAATCCATACATAAATTCATATGACTTCATAGTCACATGATGAATGAATTACTTGTTTCAAACACAGTCACCTTTTGCTTCTTTCGGAAGTTTTTGTTTAAAAAACACAAATTTGGCAATAATAAAAATACACATGAGTAAGCAAAATCAGGTTTAGGCTCTAAGCGGATTTTACGAATGATTACAAAACCATAACATCAAGCTTTGGGCCCCCTAGAATCCTGGGCCCTCCAGCGATACGGGGGCAGAGTTGCCAGAAACTTATGCAGCAAAATAGCACGAAGAGGGGGAAAAGTAGCAAAAAGTAGCGAATTGATTTTCTCTTGAAATTCATAAATATATTTTTTTTAATTTTGTAAAACTACGTTAAAATGCTTAAATTATTTAATTCATTTAAAATACATTCAAATTCTTCCTGCTAAATATCATGATCTACTTTGTCTTTCTTACAAATTTCTGAATTGTATTGAAGCATTTGTAACGATGGAATGAAATCAACGCAGCAAGTCCCTCATTGTTCCAAAGTGATTTTGATTCTGAGAATGACTCAAACGGTTCGAGGCACATTCGATTCCTTAATTTTGTCTACAGTGGCATTACTTATTGGTAGGTTGTAAGGCTTTGAAGCAAATATAGCTAAATCTCTTAAAAATGGATTCAAAAATGCATTCAGTAATTTGCAATGATCAACATGATCAGTTTGAAAGAGCAAATTAATCCACTCAAATTCTGCTTAAATTGGCAGCTGTAATTCACCAATATTTAATTCTATCCTTGTATTAATTTAAGTAAAAGGATAGTACGAGAAGTAGTTGATTGAAAAGAGAGGAATTCAGTCAGTGGCGCAACGGAGAATATTAGGGCCCCTTGCAAAGTCTGTTTTAGAACCCCAAGCCCTAATATGTACTTGGCGTCAGTCAGGCTTTGAGCCCCCTAGAATCCCTGGGCCACCTGCAATGCGAGGTAGTCCGGACCACTGAATCTAGGCAAAAACCTTTCAAAAGGGATTTAATCAGATTTTTATCTCTCTAGATGACGAGTGCTTACTTTGTCATTGTAAGCAATTTTTTTATAAGTTCAGCGATGCGATATGTAAGTTAATTACAAAAATAAATTTTTATTCTTTAATTCAATGCAGTACCGTTGATGATAATTATACAATATACTTAGTTCTGTAAGAATTTGTCCTTTCACAATTACTTTTCCAGTTTAATATTTTTGTAGAAATTCTCTCAAAGCCTATTTTTTAAGAATATTACGTGTTTCATTTTCATGCCTCTATCGGGATTAGAAAGAATCTCATCATTTTTTTCTACCACTTGAAGTGGAAAAAGAGTGGCAAAATAGGAGAGTCCCACATAGATAGGCTCTGGTACTTGGCGGTGGCGAGGGGGAAGAAATTACAGCGTTTCGTGTCGTTTCGGAGTGGTAAAACATACTGCAACTTTATGTTTTCTTTAGAGACTAAAATCACTATTTTTTTTCAATTTTTTTGAAACTTGTTCTAATATTTTTATTATATGGTTGAAAGTAGCACAAAGTAGAGGGATCTTCAAGTGAAGTAGCATAAAATTCGCAATAGGATAAAAAAAAAAGTAGCGGAAAGTTTTGAAAAGTAGCAAAATTCGCGAAAAATCGCACGATCTGGCAACACTGTGCGGGTGTGTACGTTACGCCGCTGAATAAAATTTACTTGATTTAAAAGTACATACAAGTACAAAGTAAGAATTTTTTTTTAACTTTGAGAAAATTTTTGAAGAATCTGAATACTTAAACCCATTTTACCGAAAGGTCAAATTCGGAATTGTATCTAAATTTTATAAGTAAAGCAACAAGTACAAGTCTAATGTCTGTTTTGAATTCGATGGAGAACACGTGATTACATTTATCACGTGACCGTAATGAATTTATATCTTTAACACAATACGCTTAACCAGAGCAGAAGTCAGAAAAGTAGTGGGATGTTGGTTTAAATGCTCTTCTGGTCACTTGGCTGTGGTTCAAAATACCGAAGATCATCGCCGATAGCCTTCATGTTGTTTCTGAAAATGACATTGATAAACAATCAATCAAACCCCGCTTGATATCTCATAATTTCATCAGCTTTTATTAAATGATTGTATATTAACAAGGGACTGAGAGGCAACACAAGATCTATTGATGGAGTTCACAATTTTGAACCACAGAGTTAAGTGATGAGGAACAACACCTGATCTGGCACCTCATTTTCTTGACTTCTACACCATGGCAACGAGAGGACTTTAAGCCCTTTCAGACTGAACGTGCGGCGTTCCTACTACACGACGAGTCGTTAATGGCATCAGAACTGTTAAATGACAAGGGTGGGACTTCCTTCCCGATGAGTATTTAGTAAAATTAGAGTTCACAGTCTAGCATTTAAGGATCATTGACCACAATTCACATGTCATTCATTACTGCAGCGCGTTTCATTCAATATTTTCAAATGTGTTTGATGATACACTGCTGGCCATTAAAATCGCAATACCTTGAAGGAAAGCAAATACAAAGAAGATATTTACTGTACGTAAACAGAATGGCATAAAGACAAAATGATTAAATTTGTAAGAAGTTTGGGAGGTTAAAGGGATGCGAAATAAATAGAAATACCTGCCACACTAGGCAATTAAGACGACCCTTACATAGCTAGGCATGAAGTCGAACTGGGTTTGGATGACAGAACGGCAACTCATTCCATGCTTCTTCAAGTCCTTGTCATACTTCATCAAATGTTTCTGTTGGAGAGGGGTGGATGGCCAGTCTCTCAGCAACCCATGCCAAGTTGTTTCTAGTGGGTGACAGATCTGGAGACTGTGTAAGCCATGGCAACTATTGAATATCCTATGTATCAAGGAAGGTCAGAACATGACGTGCAACATGTGGTATTGTATTATCTTGTTGGAAGATTGCGTTTGACAGTCCTCGAAAGTAGGGCACAACCACTGGACGTAAGATATTAAAAAGATACATATCTGCGTTCAAACTACTGTCGATCTGAACTTAGGATGTGAGTGTCGTGTAGCCAGTGCTGCCCAAACCATCGTACCAGGTACAAATCCCCTATGTTGATATCGAGTGCAAGCAGGCGACCAGTGGTCTCCTTTGAACGTATCAGGAACGTATAAGGTTATCAGAATACTACACGCAGAACCCGGACTCGTCTGAAAAGACGACATTGTCCCCCTCACGTATCCAGCCTTGTCGTTCGGTTTACCAGTCACCATCTCTATCTATGCTGCATTGTCAAGAGAAGCCGAAGTAATGGTCACTGTGCTGACAGTCCTCGCTGCTGCAAACGTCGTCGCACAGTGCGATACAGCGGATACTAGATGTACTACAAACGTGTACATTTACTGACTTATGGTCCATTATATGATTGTACGATTTTGTAGGATCAACCACACAATATATCTGTCCTCTCGCGCGTTAGACATGGGAAAGTGTGGATATCCTGCATGCCATCCAGTATGACCCTCAGCAAACCATTGATTCCATACCTGCATGACAATGGTTGGATTTCGATCAGTGCCGCGGAGGATATTACGAAACGATAATAATTCACACTTTCGATAGGCCGCGATCCTGCCTCTATCGAATTCCGACACTTGCTGGTGAGAATTGCTTCTTCTTATTATTATTCGAGGCATAACATGATATTCTGAGCAAACTCCAACCATACAAAGCGCTTTTCAAATGAGATATCCCTTACACACCTTTTCTTTTATGTAGTATTTCAGAGGCCGTTTGTCGCTCCTGCGTCGTTCAAATGTGCTGACACCTTCTTCCTTCCTTGGGATTTTGACATTCGTTAGATCATTCCTTCCTGGTGTTGCAGTTTAATGACCAGCAGTGTAATTGGAAATAGCTTCATAATTTTGAACCACGATTTGTTGGACAAGGATGATCTTGAAACGATACCTTGTTCTTCCAACTACCTCATTGATTCGCTTTATAGGCTTCGAAATCTATATAACTCAGTTTTAATGGAGAGAAGTTTTCAATATTTTAATCGATTATCTTTGCCAGAGTGAGAACTCAAATCCAAAAAACGGACTCATAGATAACCGACCAAGAAGACACAGCTTCCACCTCTTAGTTATCATGATTCTGAATTTTGACACCTAAGTATGCTTACTTATACTGATGATTATTTTTCTTATAATTTTTTGTATTATGTTGGTTTATCTCTATTCACATTGAAGTTGTGACCGCGGTAACCAAGTGGTCATGATCGCGAACTCGTTCTACAGTTCTGGTACCACTAAGAACACAACTCCGTAAAGAGAATCTTGCAAATTAAATATATATCGAAGCTCAAAACTCTTTACGTTGTGTGGTGAGGAAATTTAGAGAAGGACCTCGTTCCTAGACCAAAGATCGAAATTTGTTTAATCAGTTAGTTGCTAGTGTCCCTCGTGTTGCTTTGTAGTGTGAAGTTAATAAGAAACATTGGCGTAGCTAGTCCTGAGTGGGTCCTGCATCAAAATTTCTTAGGTTGCCCTTTTTTGGAAATTGAATCTTTGTTAATCAGACTATTTTTAACATTTTACGATTTTTTTTCTTACACATTTTGCGGACCATGTTGCTTGGGGTCCCCGTATCATTGATACGGTGGTAGCTATGTCCCTGATAAACGATCAACCACACGGAAGTAATCTGGAGTTTCTTTAAAACTCGTACATTTCAAATAATTTGAAAAATTAAAAACTTATTTACTACTTTGTATGTAGGTGTGTGTAAATAAGTGAATACTTGATTAATAAAATAGCCATAATCATAAAATATAAACATGTACGTTAAGTGATGTTTGAAAACCGAAATGGACAATGATCGGTAAATTATACCCCTCGTGTCATTTGGCGACACATAAAAGGATTGCTGGTAACACGCCAAGAAAATGGCGATTAATTTATCCTTTCGATAACTTCTCTACCTTCCTCTTTTTCTTCATAAAATCTTATTTATAAAACAAAAATCCACTTTCTTTAATTTTTTTTTTTTATTTTCTTTAAGTGTTGAAATAAAATTTCTTTGTTTTTTCTTGTCTAATGACTTTAAAAATTATTAATGTTGTGTGTGTGTGTGTGTTTTTTTTATTTAGATAAATGCGGAACTTGCTTTTATATATCAAGTTTAAAAAAATTAAAAAGTAAAATTCAAAGAAGTGTCATACCATTAGTTGCTGCTATATTTGATTCTTTTTAAGTCTATGTTCTCAATGCAATCAGTATTACGCAATCATCTTTGTGTATTTAATTATGTAGTTTACGTTACACTTACAATATTTGCAAAAACGGTATGTTAAAATGGATATTTATCTTAATAAAGTAATTTTACTAAATAAAACTAAACTTATCGCTATCATAATTACTTATTACTAAAAATAAATTATTAAAATTAATTCTGACAATTTCATTAAAAAATTATGCTAATTATCATAGTTAATTAATTATTCCTGTAGTCTTTTCCTATGTTAAGTTTAAACATACCAATGGTATGCGCTTGGCTTTATATAAAATTGCATCTAATACAAAATGTGAGCACTTGTATACATATCATTTGGCAACAGTAATACATCCTACTACAGATAAATACATTATATACTGTAATTATCCTGCTACAGAATTAAATTACAGCAATATTTCCTGCTACAGGATATATTACTGTAAAAAATCAGAGAGAGAATTCTTATTTTGTTTCAAAATTGGATGAAAATGATAGGTTTCATATTAGTAAACCAACTATATACAAGAAAAGAATAAGCAATTAGAGCTTAAGATTTTAAATATACTGGGTGTATCTAAACTCTGCGGCAAAATTTTAAGGGGTGATAGTACACATCAAAACAAACAATAGTAAATAGGAAACTTAGGGTCCCAAACGTCTTCCGAAGGAGATAGGTGCCATTATAAAGTTTAGGGTGCGAAATTTCTAATGATTATAAAAAACGGAAAAATGGGTCGATTCGTTAGCGGTTTCCTAAATTTTTTTGTCCGTATTTTCCCAAAAAAAATTTTAAAATAAAAATTTTGTGTTTTTTAAAGGGGGGCCCTTTCTAAAAACAAAAATTTTTTACCTTTTTTGATACAAAAATTTTTTTAAAAAAACATTTTAAAAAAATTTTACTAAAAGTTTTTAAATACCAAATAACTTTTTAAAAAATTTGAAACCCCTTCCCTTCCCCAAAATTCAGTTATTCCCCGACGGTTTTTAAACCTAAAAAACCCCCAAAGAAATTAAAGGGGGAAAGGGAAAAAAATTTTAAAAAATTTTCATATTAGTTAAACCCAAATTCTTCCAAGAAAAAAAAAAAATTTTTGGATTACATTTAATTTTTGGGAATTAAATTGGGCATTTTAAAAATGGTACACCAAAACTTTGGAAATAAAAATTTGCCCCCAAAACGCCCCAGCAAAGGGGTTGCCGGCGGGGGGGTGCAAAATTTTCCCCGGATTTTTTCGGAAAAGGAACCCCGAAAGTGGGCCCCTGTCGGCCGGGGGTTTTTCGAAAAAAATTTTAAAGAGGGAACCTGGCGGGAAAGAGGTGGGGGCTGGGAAATTTAAAACCGAATCCCTTTTTTCGAATTTTTGCCCTTTTTAAAGTTTGACCCAATTTTTTTCTTTTCCACTTCGGGGGTGCGGGTCAGAAATGGCCCCGTAGTTGGAAAATTTAAAACCCCCTTTTTTCAACAGAAGAGTTAAATCCTCTTTCCAAAAACCAACCAAAACAGAAACCCCTTTTCCCTACATTTTTTGAAAATAAAGGGGGAGAAGGGTTTTTGCAAAAATTTTTAAAATTATTAAAAATTAACTGAAAAACTTTCCTTTAAAAATTTAAAAGAAACAATTTTGAAAGGGAAGGGGGGAAGAATAACCCCCCCTCCAAAAATTTCCCAAGGGGATACTTTCCCTTTTCCCCTTTAAGGAACCCCCAAAACGGGGGGTTTAAAAGGGCCCGCCGAACTCGGACAAGGCAACCCACGACCCGGGCCAACCCATTGGGTACCCCGGCTACAGGGGGAAAAATTGCTCAGGGTCTGTTAGGGAATAATTTTTTTATTTAATTTTGTCACCCCTCCCCGTTTTTTTTTTACGTTTAGTGGGGGGTAGGCCCCCAGTCTACGACCGAGCATCGAAGATGGGTCATAACTGAAATTCAGGGAAGGAGGTGAGTTGGAAATTTCACCCCCCGAACACGGGTTGAGTTTGCGTTATTTAACCCCCCCCCAACGATTCAAATTTTGAGCTAAAAATTTTCAAGTTTAAGTCTGTTTTTTGAAACTTTTAAATTGGATAAAAAAAATAACATTTAAAAACAGTTTTTCCGTTACTCAAAACCCCCAAAAGCCCCCTCTTTTGACTTTTTTTTAGTTTTTTAAAATTTATTTTTAAGAAAATACGAAAAAAAGAATAATTTTGGGTGAAAACCAAACAAAAAAAACCCTTTTTTTTCCGTTTTTTTTTAATCATTTGAAATTTCGACCCTAAACTTTATTGGCACCTATTTTCCTTGGAAGAGTTTTTTTAAAACCAAAGTTTCCAAATTTCCCCATTGTTTTTTTATTTTCCTATTTGTTTTCCGCAGTTTTAATACCCCTTAAAATTTTTTTTTGTTTTTTCCAGAAGGGTTTAGGATTAAAACCCGTATAAAAGATATTTTTTTTTAAAAATTTTTATACTAAATTTTAAATGTATATCCATAGCTTCGCACTTTTCTTTCAGCATTTCTTTCGTATTTGAATAAAAGTTAATGTTGCCAGATTCTTAATTCTAATATTTAATCTTGCCTATCACGAATGGGTGGGTGTGATGCGTATCAAGAAAATTCAATGCAAAAAACTAAAATAAATAATCCGGTCATTAATTTATTTATCAGTTGCTCTGATGATTCATTCAATCAAGTGAACGGATAAAAAATCAGCGTTTATTAAACCGTAAATCAATCGTCGGGAAAAATTGCTTTTGTTACTCCATTTCTCTCTCATAAAACCAGAAATCAATCAGTAAAATTAGTCATCAATTTTTTCAAAATGATAAGGGGAAAAAAAAATGGGGAAAAATTTATTAAAATTTTGAAAAAGCAAACCGTAGAAATTTAATACATTCTATGTAGTATTTTATCTATTATAAGAATCAGGGAAACCCAATACATCTTTACTGTAACCTACAAAATCAACTAATCTTGTTTTCATAACATATTCACGGTCATAATTCAACTACTATTTTTATTCAAAATTTATTTGATATTGCAAGAAAATGATTAGATAGATTTTGATAAAAATCTGTGATGTATGTATATCAACAAAACTAGACATTTTACCCCAAATTTTTTTATTATTATTATTTTTATGCTCCATGATCAAATTAATTTAACTGATTCGTCGGAGAGATAATGTCGTCTTTTGCATAAGTTTTCATTACATTTCATAATAAAAAAACATTGATTCTAAATAGTTTTGATTCGAGAATATTCTGATGTGTATTTCAATGTTATTTTATATATATATAAGATAATTATTATTAAGTTTTGGAAAAAGAAATATTTCAATTCCCAAAAAATCTTTTTCCACCGATCGCCAAAAACCAAAATGGATATTTTTGGGGGCTGTCCACTTTTTTATATTTTAGTTTACAAAAATTTTTTCGAAACAAAGGTATAAAAAAGAAATTTGTTAAAAATTTTAAAGTAATTCCCAATTTTTTGAAAACAAGTTTAGTTTAATGATTTCTTCAACTGTTTTCAATATTTTTAAAAAAAAAAAATTTTATTAAAAAATCTTTTTTGCTCCTTTCGATACATTTTATTGCTTTCAAATCGATGACTGGTTTAAAGCAGAGGTCCCCAAATTCCCTTTTTTTGCCCGGGGCCCCCACAAAAGAGGCTTTTTACGCGGGCCGGGAACATGAGGAAATTTAAAAAAGAGAAGGGGAGGGGAAAAGTTTTAAAAACCAAGATAAAGAAAAAATTAAAAAAAGTAGAAAAATTGATCAAAATATTAAAACTCCTTTTTTTTGATTTTTTAATTTTTTTTTTTTTAAATTTTTTTTTTGTCTTTAATTTTTTTAAAGGCATTTAAGAAAACACCCTTCACAATTTTTGCATCAGAAACGGTTTCATACAATTTTCAATAATGTAACAAATTTTTTAAAGATGCCTTTTTTACAAAACAGTGACATTACCACTGACGAAAATAATACTTTTTTTTCTGTTTGTAAAGATTATTTAAGAAAGCCTATTTATCATGCTTTGGGAAAAAGATCTTCGAGGAAAAATGTCATTGGGAACGGGCCCTTTTTTATTGGTACTTTTAAATACTAAAACCCCTTTTATGACAAAAGAAACAAATTTTTGATCCATGCTTTTTTTACTACAAAAAATCAAAAATTGCCAATCGTCTTGAAACAACCTATTTTTTTTCGAATATTTTTTGCTTGCAAAAAAAAAAACCCTTCCCTAAAAATAGTCGCCCCCAAAACCCACCCAAAACTCTCTCTCTCTTTTTCCTCCCCTCTCTCTCTCCCCTCTGCTATCACTAATCAGACAAAAATCTTTTTCGCAACCATACGACACACAGAAAAAAACAAAATTAATATATTTAAATTTTTTAACAAAAAAATTTCCCGCCAAATTTTTTTAAATAAATTAATTTTTAGAACAAGGGCCATGAACGGGTTTAAAAAAAGGGCCCCGTTCCCCGGTTGAGTTTTCGCTGGGGTTATAGGGAATAAAATTAGAAATTAAATAATAATAACTGTTTGTCCATTACAGAAGATTGAATTTTATTTTAGCTGTTTTTCTTAAAAAACATATCAACATTTATTTTTCAAAGTTTATAAATTTAAAAACGAAGAGGTTTCAATACATTATGAAACAAAAAATTGCCTTTCCCAATCAAAAAATTAGGTACATCTAAGGCCCCGTTTTTACGTCCCATATATTCCATTTATCTGCGATAAACCCTCTTATTGCTTAGAAATGCGAAGTTAATACAACAATCGGTCAATCAATCTTCTCCTGTCACATAACTGCCGTAGTTCAAACAGCGCTATCTTATCACTGAACTCCCAATATAAACCTTTTTATTGGGCACTTGTAACTTAATGTTCATAAACCCTCTTGTTGAATGGTGGGAAAAAGAAAACGTCCATTAAGTCGAAATAGTTTTAAAGGGGGGCCTTAATATTGTACAAAGTTATTGGTGACCAATCTCACGCTTTGAAACTGCGATGTTTGGGAAAAAAGGGCCAGTTCAATTCCACCGCCCCCCGATCATGTTCAAAATTTCGATTTGTACTAATTTTGAAGTACGATATTAATAAATAATCAGTCAGTTGAAATTGCAATCAAAGTAACACGAACACATTTGGCTAATGCTCTTCACTGTTTTAATCCCATATCAAGTCACGTGAGAAACTAGAAAATCAATTGAATTCAAAATGAAACAACTCCCATTATTCTGCATAAAGCTCCTTTGTAAAACAAGGACGCGAATTCTAGACCCGAAGCGAGTTTTATAAGCCAAGTTAGGCACCAGTATTCATTGGATTTCCACAACTCCACGCGTGTTTTTTCAAGAATATTTCATTTAACTGTATCTCATTTCTATTTAATTTTTAAAAGGGGGACAAAAAGATTACTGCGAGGAACTCCCGGGCCATTAAACCTGTCGAGATAGTGTGAGTGAATATTAACGTCACGCTGCTCAGCTACTCGAGGGCTTTTGTCAATGGACCTCGAAATTTTGAACTACGGTCGAGAGACGCGGACGACACCTGAGCTGGCACCCCTCTCTTAACTTCCACACTACACCAACGGGAGGACGTTGGAGCATCGGGAGATTTAATCACCCCACGGCGGGCCCGTGGGCAGGCTCGAACCATGACAAACCAGCCAATATTTTTGCCACCCTGCTTTTCCCCGGCTCAGCTCTTGGTCGACTCGCGAATAAAAGGGCTTGTAAAATTTAGGTTGCCCGGTTTCCCGATTTAAGTCACAAAACTAGATGGTTTAAAAACAGCAAATGGCATTTAAAACCAAAGGCCACAGTCAAGCAACAAAGAGGACATCTATAAGTTCTCCATACCTCCATTCTCTTAATTTCTACATCGTTCCATTTGAGACTCGTGTCCCTTTAATATGAAACAACCCCAAAATTCCACTCAAAATTATTTTTAAAACACTAATTTGGATACCTTAATTGTAATTCATAAATTTCATTACATATAATATTTTTAGATTTGTTTGTTTTTTCAAGTTTCTAGGGCATTTTACAGGACACTTTCTTCATTTCTTATGTCATAACAATTTAGGGGTTTGCTTATGACTAAATGAAATTTTAACACAACGTATTTAATTTTTAAGTATTTATTGATAACCGAAGTATGTCATTTTATTGTTGCATCAGATAGGAACGAATGTGCATCAATAAAGGGATTAAAAAAAAAGCATGTATTTCTGTACAATCATTACAATCCAATCAATCAATCATACATCGATAAAGGTTAGACTCAGTGGCGTAGCTAAGTATCCAAAGGCTCTGGTGCAACAAATATGAGGTCCCTATTTTGGTTGGATTTTATCAAGTAAAAAAGTAAAAATATATGAATATTTTAAATATGTAAAGCTACAATTTTTATTTACTGCTTTCTTTCTTGGCGTTGTTTGCGCTTAAATGTACAACTGGATTTCTCTATTTTATCCATAATTCTATTTTTTTAAATTTATCCAATACAATTCGTGTGTGCTCGAGTACTCACTGATGTTAAAAAGAAGCAGAAACGTAATGTTATGCTACAAACCGTCATTGAGGAGTCCCTAGATATTTATTTACTTATTCGAGAGGATTGATCTCATCCCCACCAGAGGACTTAGTGCTATAAAATGATTCACCGAGATAGAAAGGAAATGATACAAAAAATATGCATGAGCAAGAAAATACAATGCAATATTATTATAATTATTTTAAAAAATCACCTCAGCAAAAGAACAAAATTATATCAGTGTATAGCAGACTCCAGAAGATTGCGAAATAATGAAACAGGGGAAAAACTAGCTTATTAAGAATCATTTTATTATTAAAATAGAATGTAACTATGAAGGAATTGCTTCTTGTAATAATAAGTATGGTAAGATTTTTCATGGAACTTGAAATTTATTTCCAAGTAACATTTAATAGAAAAATTGAAAATAACATAAAATTTCCAATAAAGTAAAGTTTGCAACATTGAACAAACAGCGAAAAATTCCCTACAAATTCAAAATTACTTTCAACTGAATTCGATGATTATAATTATGTGTTGCAATATTTTATATTCATAACTTAAATTTGGGAGAAATTATCGCAAATTCGTCTTGCTCCGTGGTCGGGGTCCGACGGCTTCCCTGAGCTTGAGGGCCCTGGTGTGTACGGCGCTACATACCCCATTGGTAGCTACGCCACTGGTTAAACTGTTTCTTCTGCCATCCTCACTTGATGAATCTAGGAACTCAAATAGAATGAGTGTGTATGACACACATTCTGCACATGCTTAAATGCTTGTACAGAAATAAAAATAAAAATGCTATCGAATAACTCTACTCCGAGAGGGAAAATAAAAAAAAAGTTTAAACTGAAACAACAAATTTATCCCTTCTCCCAGACAAAGTAATAAACAATTCCATTAACTCAATTTAGCACTGATTAACCAAACTTCCTCCTTTTGTTTTCCTTAATTTTCTCTTATTTTCTAACAAATGTATTTCTTTTCGCATATAAAGTGGGTGGCCCATTGTTTCCAGCTCTGTTCAGTGCCAACAGATAACATTTTAACTACAGATTTTTTCATACATCATCATTTTTTATCAGATTCATGCGTGAAATATCAGTAATTCGTGTAATATTGAAACTTGTTTTTAAGTGTATTTTTTTTTCAATAAATGCGTCAATGTGTGATACCTATATAAATAGAAAAATGTTAACTAATGATACATTTATCGGAAGAAAATATTTTAGGGAACACGTGAAAAATATTTACATGTTATTTAATAGCCTAATGATCCTTTTTTTCTACAATACGATTAGTTTCTAAAAGAAAATTAGCTATCTCATGTATAATGATGGGTAAATTAATTTCTAAGTGAATTTTCTAAATATATGTTTTATATTTCATTCTTCTTTCTTGATATGTTCTCAAATTATACTAGAATTGAGAATTAATGTTTGTTTTAATGAGAAATTAAAAAAAAACAACTTTTTCAAGTATAGTATTTGATTCCTATTTTTAGAAACCAGAAGTGGGGTTCCATATTTTTGTAGGATTTTCACAAATGGGTTAGGAATTACCGATCCTCTAGTCAGATTATCCAATGCTTGAATTTTTTTCTTCTACAGTGTTAACATTGAAATAAGTTGTATTACAAGTACCCGCGTCATATTTTTCTTCATGATTATCTTGTTGACCTTTGAGATGAATACTATTGAATGGCATTCATCTTAGATGCTTGCTTTTTAACACCCTTTTATAAACTTCACTTGTATGTAACGGAACCTCTGGACTCAATTTTTACCAACTGTAAAAGGTCAGATTAATTCGAAATTTTGCTCACTTATCCAGGACCGATAACAATACAATAATTTAATAATTTTGTTCCATTGTCCTGATCAGAATCATCAGGATTAACAATTTCCCATTTTCAGATATCATCTCGTATCTGGCGAGTAATTTCAGATACCATTTCCAGATTTGGATTAAAAGATTTTAAGTTACAACTTAATTCGATTAACTAACTATAAAAAAGGGTGTGTTTTAATTTTTTTTAAACTATAATTTATTTAAAACTATAATGTGTCTTTTGATGGCTAATTCAATTCCTACTATTAGCTCGCACTGTCTATATATATTTATTTATTTATATATTTACATTTATTTATTTATCTTTGTGGAATTTTCAATCGTTAATAAAATACATTTTAAAGCTCTAAATTGAGCTGAAATTTTATATACAGGATTATTTGGGATGACAATACAATAATTTAATTATAATTAATAAAAATTAATTGATTAAAACAAATTATTTAAAGAATTACAAATACAGCCACGTTGGCAACTTAACGACCATTTTGGCGACTTGTGTCAAAACTTGTGAAAAGTTTTTTTTCTCACGTGTTAAAGCATTCACTTGGACTGAAATTAAAAGAACAATACGATACTTTAATGATAATTAAAAAAATTAATTACCACTTAATGTAATGATTCTGTCCTATGTATATACATATTTATATTACTTGTAACTATTAAATAAAAAGTAGCTAAAATAAAATTTTTCTTTGTTGATCTAAGTAGGAATTGACTTTAAATTTTTTTTTTATATTATTTAGAATTTAAACTGTATTTGGATCTAAAGACTCAAACGATTTACCGAAAAACAAAACATTGCATTAAATTTCTCTGAAAAATCCAGGAAAGTTAATTCGCCAACACAAGATTTTATTTAATATTGGTTAATTGTAACTCATCTCACAGACTACTTGTGTTTCATTAGTCGCGGTTTTTGATGAATAACTTTCGAGTTTGTAAACTTATTTAATATTCGTAAACTGATCTAAAATCAACATGAAATTGCGAACAAAATGATACAAAAAACATTTGCTTTATTTAATTATTAGTTGAAAAAATGTAAGAAAAACAAAGAAAATTCTTCATTTTTGTTAGTAACGCAGTATTTTTCAATAGTATGTAATAAGTATGTTTAAGCACAGAACTTGAGGTATGGCAAAATATCTTTGAATTTATTTAATTCATACTATTAGCTCATGATCTCTATATATTTATTTATTTATTCAATTCCTATTATTAGCTCACAATCTCTATATATTTATTTATTTATATATTTATTTATTTATCTTGGTGGAATTTTCAATCGTTAATAAAAGACATTTTAAAGCGCTCCATTGAGCTGAAATTTTATATACAGGATTATTTTGGATGACAATACAATAATATAATAATAATTAATAAAAATTTATTGATTAAAACTAATTATTTAAAGAATTACAAATACAACCACGTTGGCATCAGTTTTGGCGACTTGTGTCAACACTTGAAAAGGTTTTCTTCTCACGTGTTAAAGTATTCAGTTGAACTGAAATTTATATACACGATTGTTTTGGATGACAATACGATATTTTAATGATAATTAATAAAAATTAATGACCACTTAATGTTGTGATTCTGCCCTATGTATATGCATATTTATATTAATTGTAACTATTTAATAAAAAGTAGCTTAAATAAAAATTTTCTTTGTTGATCTAAGTAGGAATTGACTTAAAAAAATTTTTTTAATATTATTTTTTATTTTAGGTAGTGAAGCATCAATTCAGGTATCATTTTTCTAATATATTTATTATACCATACCATACCATACACCGAATAATCATTATATTACGCCCACCCCATACTTATGTCAAAGGAACTCGCTCAGAAACAAAACCACAGAGCACGAATGGCTGATACCGGAGAGTATAAAGTGCCCATGCACTGCCGTTCCACCTGTAGAGTTTTGTGATATAATGGAAAAAGCAGATGATTTATCAGATTTCAATAATGGTCAAGCTGTTACGGCTCGGTGCCTAGGAACTTCGATTTCAGAAACGTTGCTGCTCACGTACAACAGTTGTGAGTACTTATTGCAAGTATAAAGATAGTGAAACAACAAGTCGAAGGCCGGCAGTTTATCTATCTCAACGCACAGATTCCAGAGAAAAGCGGAAACTATTACGCATAGTTCGCCATGACCAAAGTGCTAAAACTGCTGATATCACCAGCAGCCACAACAGTGGCGACCCAGATACAAAATGTCTCAACATAAAATGTCCAGCTACTGAACCCACGTCATCACCAACAGGGCTCCATGGACCATGGACGAATGGAAGAAAGTCACGTGGTCCGACGAATCGCCTTTTTTGGTCAATCGCATTGACAAACGTGAACGAATACACGGATATCCAACGAAAACCTTGCCTCTCTTGTGTACAGTTGATCGGATACAAGGCAATGACGGCGGTATTATGGTCTAGACGATGTCTTCATCAACCGCATTAGTATCCAATTAATTTTAAGTTTGTATTTACTATAAACTCAGGTGTATAACGCACACTTTTAACACAAAAAATAGGATCGAAGTTTACGGGTGTGCGTTATATGCCGGATATAAAAATACTAGCTGTAAAAATAAAAAAAAACAATATGAGCACAGAAAAAACTAGACTTCTACATACCTCGAAATACTATTTATTTAAAAGAAATGACATTCCTTATGAACTTAAAGGGTTGTAGGAATATATATATATATATATATATATATATATATATATATATATAATTAATACCTTTAATAAATGACTTCAAAACAACAGCATCATTGCACACAGATTGCAGCATCAGGTTTCTTCATAAAAAAAAAGGAGGTGCGCATTATACAGCGAATATACCTTAAAATTAAAAATAACAGCTGGAAAGTATAAATACGCATTATACGCCGGATTTTACGATAGTTTTTTTTTCGGTCAAATATAAGTAATTTATTTATGTAACCCTTTCTAAAGGCCGTGATAAGTATCCTTATCACCATTCACTAATTTCTAAATGTCCATGGTAAGCTATTTTACCAATATTTATTTTTGTGCTTGCATCTATTAACATCTTCAAAAAATTTTAAGAAAATTGTAAGCCCTTACACACCTTGTTATCAATTAATAGGTTTCAGAAAAGAGGTCAAAGTCCTGAAACCATTTTTCCGATGATGCTACCTTGCATTTCTTTGTTTATTTTTCGTGTACTTGGGGTTATAAACACCTTGATATCACCAGATAGCCAGCCATCAGATGGATGAAGAAACCAGTAATCATTTTCACAACGCAAAAACCCAAAAGCACTGAAGCAGCGGTTCTTAAATTTTCGATCGCCACGGACCCCCTTAAAGGATCAGACTAACATCGCGGACCCCTCAAGTTTTTGAACAATCTTCCCTGACTTGGTAGTCTTGATCGAAATACATGTTCTAGTGGAGTTTTTTCATTATGTGCAATTTAGTGACCTAGTCTAAGATGACACACACATCTTTCAATTGTTCCACGAGTACCTTTCAGAGTTTGTAAAAGCGGAAAATCTTAACGTTATTTGAAAGACACTGTGCACGCCCTAGAAAGGCACTGCAAAACCCTGGGACCCGCGGACCACAGCTTAAGAACCGCTACTCTAAATTTTCAAAGAAAATAAGGATGGGTCTATTAATAAGATATCGTGTCCAAATGCTGTTGCCGCATATAATGAGATTGTGAAAGGGTGGATCTCCTTGATCAGCTTCGAGAACGTTCTGCAATTGGACGGCGCTCCTGGAAGTGTTGGCATCGAATCTTTTGCTTCCTTATTAATCTGGAAATTTCCCTTCCTTTATTTTAGATATATGGTCTCTCAAGACCAACTAGGTTTTTGTCTACGTCTAGCACGCCAATTAATTTCATGATTTCTAAGTCGGGGAAGGACCAACCACCCATAGCTTTGCATGGCAAGAAAAAATTATCCCCGACAAAGTAAGATTGAATAAAGTTAGTAAACATTTTCCAATTTACATACAGACACTGTCGTTTGTACTCTAATATGGCACAACAAAAATAGAACACGACATGTGTGCACAACTTCTGAGGACCCGTTACGTGTAAAACCCTTCCGATGTTTTCCAAAATTTCAAGGTAAATAATATTGTAATTTGTCATCTATGAATAAAAACCTATAATATACAAATTTTTTCCATTCGTAATATATTTAAAAAATACATTTTGTAAATATAAAACAAAAAAAAAGAAAGAAAAATCATTAATTTTCTACTTTTTTAAAAACCCTTAATGGGCAGTGGTAAATATACTAACAACCCAAAAAAAATGGTATTAAAAATCAAAATAATTTTATCTAATCATTTAAAGAAGTTTCTTCTTTTAAATCATTCTCAATTCCACAAAAATATTTTAATATAACTTTCACTAGAAATATATGACCCTTTAAGGGGTTAAAATTTCTTTTGTGCAGATATATTAACCATTTTGCATCGTCTTGTTCAAAAATACAAGTTTTCTTCACAGTACAGTTTAGTACCTTGGCTCTTTTAAAGTTTGTTAGGTTCAATCCTAATCTTTTTTGTCAACCTAGACCCCAATTAGTCAGAATTCAACGAATAAAATCTTACTTGTACAGAGTCCTGAAATTTGTGTACCTTTGGAGTGATGTTAATACTTTGTGATCGAAATGTATTAGAACATGAATTAATAACGATTTTTGAGGAAAAATAGTTTTCAAACAATTATCTTTTACTGGTTTCAAAACGTCTAATTATATTTGCCGAGGCAAATACAAAGGAAATGAAAATGTGGGTGTTCCAAGATCTGTTAATCGGTTATAAATTCTCTCGTAGATTTTGAGTAATATTCGTTTAACTTATTATTTGTCCAAATTTTTTCAAATCAAAAATTTATTAGCAATGAAAAGAATTTTTAAATATATATATATATATACGGAAATAAATTGGAGGTTTAAGATGTGAATCTCTACTTGAGAAGTTTTTCCACATGGATGTAAAATTTAGATTAATCTTTCTTGATCATAGCTATTGAAGGCTGTGTGGCTAGCTTGACCACAGTTACTACTTGGAGCAAGCGTGATGATTGATCGAGCCAGAGAGGAATTATTCAGAAAGAAGCAATATTTGTATTAACATATTATCTTTATTATTTTTAAAAAACTACAGGTGAAAGTAGACTTTTCCTTTTCACCGTGCATTCACCAATCTAATAATCACCACGGTATAATTTTGATGATATACTCGTATCACATGTCTTACTTAACTTGTACAAGGTAGTTATTACTCTTATCACAGTTTCCATACGAAGATATTTATCATTTACAACCATTTTAGATTTCTAATGACATTTTTTTTTTATTCTTAAGGTAATTTTCATGCAATTTCAGGAAATTTTATGTGCATTTTTGAAATTTTATATTTAATTTTTTCCAGTTTGAAAATGGGAATCTAAATGTCCGAACCAGATATAATTCAAGAGGAATCATTCCCATTCGAGAATCTCTTAAAAGCTTTGATTTTTGAAAACTTGAAAAGAATTGATAATTTAATGCATATAAAAGTAATTATAATACCCAAAAAATATGTTGTTTTGTTTAATGAAGTTGTTATATGGCATATTTTGATTTTGCAGAAGTTTTTATGTGGCATATTTTGCAACAAAGGCTATAATTGATGATATTTTTAACCTTCTACATAGATTATCTAGGTCGTGTTTTAAAATTTTTTTAAGCTAAATAAATTATTTATACTTTTTTCGGTCTTCAATTTTTAGACCTCGTGGTCAATGCTAAAAACTTTTTAATTTATTGCGAATTATTTCGAAATCGGGAGGAAGTTTGATGGATGAATATTTAAATGATTACAGTTTTTGGTTAAAATAATTTTTCAGTTAGAATCAACCATTCCACAATTTCTTCAAATAAATTGTTTAATTTCCATAGTCATTTTATTTATAGAAATTATATCACTAGTAAAAAACCAAATATATTCCCAATATAATAACCATTGAAATATTTCGCTACAAAAAACAGTTTAAGAACTAATCCAGTTTCTTGTGAGTTTTCGTTTTTGAATCAGGAAAATTACAAAAATCGAAGTAGTTTGAGAGTGAGGCAAACGAAGATACACAAAAATTAATGACAACTCTGACTTAAAAGTAATAAAAAAATGTTTTTTTCAAAATATGACTTTCAAAGGATTGCTAACATATAAAAATATAAAATTTTGAAAAAAAAATTTTTTTTCATAAAATTTTAGTATTATGTCATTTTTTGTATATCTTTAAATAAGTAGGTTTTTTGGTTCTATTAATACTCTTCAAATTTATGTTATTGTTTTTCTTATTGTTAAAGTTGGGTTTTTTTAGATATAATCCAAATAATCGGGTCTAAGGTCTAAATAAAAGAAAAAACAGAAAAAAAATCTACTATATGTATTTTTTAAATATCTCGGGACAGTATTTAAAGATATTTATGAATAAAAATGTCATTGGCAAAATTCTTAAGTTTTCATATGATTTAACATAAAACTTTCTCTTTTTTTTTTCTTGAATTTAGCATCATAAATTAAAGTATAATAAAATACCAATTTTGATTTAAAAAAAATAATTGCTCTAATTCAATGCTGCTTTCAAATATTTACCAAACGATTTTTAAAGCCTTAAAAAATAAACTAATCATTCGAATTTAAAAAATAATTTTGTATTTGGATAATTTTAAATTTTAATAAATAATACAATTAAAAGATTATAACAAAATAAAGTTAAATTTTAAAATTAAAATGATATCCATTAATATTTCTACTTATTTACAATTATTTAACGACAAACGCGAATTATCGCTATTGCATTGGTTCTTTTTCGAATGGCAACAGTCTCATGCAGATTCGTATTGAGATGAGTCGTTCGTAATGGATATTAAATTGAATGTAATAATTGTTTCGAATGAGTCAGTTATGATGTCACTGCTGTTCTGAATTAATCGTTTGCAAAGACAATTATTTGCGTACGAGATGGGTGATTTTCAGTGGGATAAATGGCTTAACTCTTTCCAATTAGTTGACTGTGTCTCTCGCAATTATATCAATATTGAAACTAATTATGTAAGATCTTCCATGAAATTTGGCTTGTAAATGGAATACATTTGCTAAATGTGGCATTGTAATTTTAGTCAGGGAATAAATAATATAATTATTTGACTCGTAATGAAATAAATGATGGGGATATTACATTTTATTTCCCATATTCTAAATAAATATATTATCGTAAACAAAATATATTCTTATTTTTCGTAACAATATAATTTATTGATAGCGTACTTTGACAATATTTGAATTCGTGTTGTACAACATGTTTTTAATAAATTTCGAGTAAAAAAATAATTTAAGTAATATAAATGGGTTTAGTTTTGTAGAAAAAAAACTTATACGGATTACAGGAAAAAAAATCTTTTAAAGGACCAAGTGGAAATGTTTAAATTTATTTCATTACGATGAAAAAAATGTTGTACTTAATGTTTAACTGAATGAGTCATCCTTAATGCATACTGATGATTCAATTAAATAATTTATTTCTTAAAATGTTTCTAAAGAACATAATAGGAAATAATTTTTTTTCGAATCTATATAATTTCAAAAGGAAGCCTTTGGGGTTTGCTATAAGTGCCCCAGAAATTATTTGAACCCAAAATCTTGTTTTTTGAATTTCTAAAAGTAAAAGCTATTTTTACGAGTTTAAAAAGTATGCAAATTATATTAATCAGATTCTAAAAATGTACATGCTTTGAAAAGATTCATTTATTTTTTTTATATTTCATTGAATGAAAAATAAACTAATAATGAATAATATATGATATTTCTTCATTGAATTTAAAGTAATCTTATATACAAAAATAAAGTGTCTTAAAAAGAATATAATTATCAGATACTCAATATCAAACTATGATGGTAACAAATATATTAATTACAACTTTGGCATCAGTATAGTTAAAAATAAAAAATTACCGAGCTTATTTTCTCTACGTACAGTAATAAAATGGAAAATATTCATCTTATCAAAAACAAAACCACGTAAAAAAAATTAGAGGAAAAAACTTTTAAATTTTATTATTTTGCAAAATAAAATGCAGTCAAAACAGTACTTTACGATTGAATAATCTTCCTTTAAACTTTAGTTTATTTATATGATCTAGTTTCTGTGCATTATGCATTTATTATAAAGTTGAAATAAAAATATAATATATTTTCTCTTCATTACAAGTGTTTCTTCTCTCTTAAGTATTGTGCACTAGTAATAAAAATAATAATCATCGTTAACAAGTCTGCTTTTTAAAAAAGAGTTTAAATACAACTTTATTAAAAATTCAGCACTATCACATTTTCTATAAGTAGTATAAAATAAGTTTATTTATCCAATCGTTTCTACTGCGGTTTTTAATTTTTTAGCGAATTTAACAGGATTCTCGCATCAAACATGGTGACTAATATGCAATGATGTTTTTAATCCATCGAACCCTCGAATAAAATAAATTCCAGGTTAAAACTTCTTTGCCATAAAACAGTCGATCATGCTTATCAATTTTCTTTAAAAAAAAAGATGAAAACATTATTTTTTGGCTAAATTTCTCCTTATAAACTTCACCGTTGTTAAATTCCAAATTAAATTTCTATATATCTGATACCTGTAGTACGTTTTATTTGAAAAATATTTGTGCGAAATTAGTTCCATAATACGTGTAAAAAATTCATAATGAAAAATAGCTTTATCTTTACTATTGTTACATTTTAATTTTATGGTAATTTTAATACTTAATGGCGTTGGAGATCCAGCCATGACTTTTGTATTCTAGAGCCTATTTTCAGCCCAGACTTAACATTTCATTCCAGACTCAGACAGCGTATTTGTAAATATGATTCAAAGAAAAAAAATAACACAAAAAATAACAATTGAGAAATTGTTGTACGCAATAAATTACAAAGAACTATTTTAACCATTTAAGGAACGTTTTATTAAAATAAGATGAAGAATGAGAAACATCCATTTTCTCAGGATGGGTATGGGAACAATCAGGATTGGAGGAAATCAAAATGATGCAAATTTGAACATCGATTCTTTTTCCTGATTATTGTGTTCATGTTTATCCGGATTCATATGACTTTCTTGATTTCTGACCTGATTAATGTCTTTTTCTTCCGCTATTCCTGCATATTTCTACCCAAATTTCGCATTTTCTCTCAAAAAAAATTTCTTTTTGATCGTTCATTTTTTTTTAGAAAGGGAATTTCCTGGAAAAAAATATTAACTATTGTTCTTAATACTCTATAATTTTTTTTACAAATGAAGGTGACAACATTAACTTTTACCCACACATGTTTTACAATTATGCAAACACAGCTATTACTAGATGTACATAAAGGGGGAAACCAAAAAATGAACCCCCCAAAATAAAAAATCGAAACTAAATTTTTGTATTTTCTAGGGAAATTTTATTCGGTAGATCAGTTATGAAAACAGTTATCAATTAGACATCACTATAGTAAGCTATTTATTTCAAACGAATATGTTATAATTATGCAATTATAATTACCAAGTGATTCATAAGAAAATACAAATTTAATCGACCAAAGAATATTTTAACTACAGTGAAATACGTTTACCGAAAAAATGCTTAGGACGAAAAATCGGTTAACACGAAATGATACAACGGTCCTGACAAACTACTATGTATTTTCATGTATTTTCTTTTCTCTTAATACGAAATGAAAATCGTTTAATACAAAAAAAAAAACTTCCCTTCTGGGAATGAACAAAATACGGAAAATACGAGAGATTTAAAAGGGGTATGAGATGAAAGAGAGGTGGTTTTATATTATTTTTCTGTATCATCGGGAAGAATTCGAGTAGTAAATGATGATAATACGTGTACATCCCACATAATGGCAGACAAAAAAATTTCGGAGTTTGTTTTGTTAAAAAGTATCATTCTAAAAACCCTGAAAAAAATGAAATGAATAATGTATAGCTCCAGTTCCCACATCATCCGAAATGAGGAACATCATGAAAAGTTTACGCAGTTATATTTAGATCCACATTTAGTTTCATATTCTAATGGTGAAATGAATGACCAAATGGACAACATCGAACAATATGTTGACAATTTCGTATTAAAAACAAAAGCAAAAAAAAACATCGATTTTTTCCAAAAAATCAAAAAAGGTTTTGTTTTTTAAAAAAAGAAATTTTTTTTTTAAATTTTTATTAATTCTTGTGAAAATTTTTTTTTTTGGGGACTTTTTTTTAACACATGCATATTTAAATATCATGTAAATAAAAAGTACTCTAATAAATTTAAGTTTAAAATTATAGGGGGGTTTCAATTCCTTTTAAAACTAAATTCTTTTTCCCCGAAAAAAATTTCAGTCTCCTTCAGTTTCTGTTAAACATTTTCACGTATTTTTTTAAAGTATTTCAATAATAATATCATATTTTAGAATTAAAATTAGTTTTTTAAAAGGGGGGTTTCTAAACTGTAGGTGTGAAATTTAAAAGAAGAAAAACAAAATACATTCTGATCTAAAAATTAAATAAAATTTGCATTTAATAGGGATTAAAATTTATCAGTACTCAAAATTTTTTTTGATAATGGGAATTTATAATACTAGATTATAAACAAGTTCAATAATTACAAATTGCCTCCCAAAAATTTTTCACATAAAAATTTAAAAAAATTTACCCTTGATAATTTATACGGTTTAAAATTAAAAGTCATATATATATATATATATATTGGGCCCTTTAAAATCAAATTCATTTTTTTTGCATTCAATACATTTTTTTTATGGGGGGCATTGAAAATTATGATTAAAAATTAGTGAAAAATATTGAAAGTTTGAAAACTGCCTTAAGGGTCAAAAAAAGAATTTCTTAATAATTTTGAGACTGTGTTTTTTTTGTGCTTTTAAACCCTTTTCTTTTTAAAGTAACTTCTTCGAAAATCAAAATGAATCCCTTTTTTAAATTTGGGAAAATTTCCACAATTTTTTATTTTCCTTTTTTTGGTTTCCCCTTACCTTATTTTATTACTGTAATTTAAAACATCAAGAAATTTTTTTGGGATTTTAAATTTTTGATTTCTTTTTAAATTTTTTTAAATTTTAAAAAAGTTTTGGAAAAATAAAGCGGAGATAAAGATCTGATCTTAAAAGCTCTTAAAACCAAATGGAATCACAAAAAAAATAATGATTTGTATTATATTAGAACTAACTAATGGAACGTTTATTGAGATACTCAAATTAAAAATGAAACAGAAAAAATTCATTCCTCAATTGTTCCAAGAGTAGTCATCCAGACTGCAAGAGTAAAAAGGAAAATTACAATTGTAGCTTAACAGAACATAAAGCAATATTTTAAGCTCTTATTATAAAATCAAACATAAAAAGAATAAAATTGGCCCCAAAATAAAATTTTTATTCCTTAAAAAATCTTTTTCCTTTTTATCAAAAATACTGAATTTTTCATTTTAATAAAACTCAACTTTTTATCTAAAATAATATACCACATATTTATCTTATGGAAAACTCAAATTTAATTTCATTCGTACGCTAGACAGAGCTCAGTTATTTTCCAAAACTATTTCTCTAGTTAACCCTAATGCAAAAGAAGCATCAATCATAATAATTTTTGTTTTGCCCTTTGCATGATTTTTTTTGATTATACCTTTTTCTGTTTTTAAAGAAGTTTTTTTTGGAATAGTTTCTATTTTTTAAAAAAAAATATACTTTTTTTTTATATTCTCGTTCAGTTAAAATTTAAATTTTAAAAAAGTCAAATGAACTTGTTTTCACTTCAAAAAAAGAAATGTTCCATTTCCGAATTAGATCAAAAATTAAAACATAAGATCCATCCTCATAAAATTTTTTATTATTTATTTGAAGAAACAAAAAGCATTATCATCATAAAAAAATAAAAAGGGAATTCTGCATTATAAAAAAATAAACAAGAATTTTCTGGTTTTATAGTAATATATATTTTTTTCTCGATGCATAAAAATGGGTTTTTAATAATAATGATTTGTTTTCTATATATATATATCCGAATTTATTGTATTTTAATTTTAATTTTATATTTTCATTTCATTTTCTTTTGTTTAAAATTTTTTTTATTAACATTTACTTAGTTAAATTTTTTATTTAAATACAATTATTTTGCATTTGATTTTTAAGCTTTCTATATATTAATTTTTATTTGTTATGATTAGTATTTAAACATTCTTCCATTTGTCATGCTGTTATGAATTTCAATTTCAATATCTTGTTGTTTTTCTTTATTTTATTTTATATCTTTTAATTTTCCATGATTTTGTTTATTTGAATAAATATTTAATACTGCCATATATTTTGTTCTTTGTTAGTTATTTTCGCATAAAACCTTTTAGCAGAATTGTTATTTTTATACGTGTTTATCTTTATTTCATAATTATTTCACACAACTTAATAATTCTTTTATTTTCACCTTTTCACATTTGCAATTTTATCGTTTATATCTATTCAATTTTAGAAATAAATTAATGTTTACATATATTCGGCAAATTAATATTTGTTTTACATTTTTTTTTTCAGATGCCATTCAACGAGACAAAGTAATTAAAAATAAAGTATAATTCGGCAGTAATCAAAAAGTATTTTTAAATATCGAATTTCTTGATTATTTTTCAATCAAAAATAAAAATATATGGAAGTACGTAGAACATAATAAAATGTATGTGACTACTGTGCAAAAATGATTATGCTCGCATAAAATTAATTTAAACTGAAATACTTTATAATATAATTTTGTAAAATTACAATTATTTAATTTATAATCATATAATTGTGTCTGAGATCATTATAATTACTAATAAAAATTGAAATTGATTATTGGATATTTAACGTGAATCAATACCTAACGATCCTAAATGTGTGTCCTTGTACCACACGCATGTACGTATTGCATAAATGAATATTTTTTAAATAAAAATTATTCTATTTAATTCGTAATTTTAATTCCTTAATGGAGCCTATTTTTTAAAAAATATTTCCCACTATTCTCCAATCATTCTTCAAAAATTTTCCCAACCCCTAATAAGATTATTTGTTAAAAATAGGTTGAAAGGGGTAATTTAAATTTCTTAAATATGTTTGATCTATGTTCAATTTCAAGATGAAAATTCCTTCTTCAATATTTCAATGGTTCTCCCCTTCTCCTATAAATCTGCCTATAAACGAATTTTTTCTAAGCATCTTTTGTAAGGTTTGACAAAAAAAGGGGAACCCCATTAAAGAAAAAAAGAAATTCGCAAAAAATTGATGAAATCGTTTGGAAGGACAGGGTCCAACTTTATTGATTTAACAAAAAATTAAGTTCTTTGAATAAAAAGGATTTGGAGTATTTACTCAACGTAATTATAATATCACATCTCATTGGTAGTTCCCAAAATATTTTTTTATTACACAACGTCTTTATGAATATATATTTATGGAAAATTTACTGATTTAAAAAAGAAATAGAATGATATAAAATATAATAAGAGTATTAAGAAAATACTTATTATTTAAGTATTTTTCACACAATCTACACACAAGAGTTTCTTAATCCTAAAAATTTTATAAATTAGCCAAGAGGAATATATATATATAAAAAAAAGAAGAATGTGTATAACATTCAGAAGGCTAGTAATTAACAGATTCAGAAATAATTATTTTATATAAAAAAAAGAAAAAATACTATTATTAGTGAAATTTTTTTCAAAAACTAAAGGGTTGTAAAACTTTTTTTAATTTTTTTAATACTTTAAAAAAAACATTGAAATATTTTTAATTTCGAATAATTTTTTTAAAAATTTCCCTAAAAGAATAGGATTCTAATTTATTTTATCGAAACAAAATTAAAAAAAGATTTTTTTTGAAAATATCGTATAACATGATAATCTACTATGCTCTCATTTTCTTCAACAGTGAACCCACTTATTGCTTTGGACGGAATTTGAAAATTTCTTTGTTCTTTTTATTCCTGAATATTCTAAAAGTGTTTTACCCTTTAAAAATTCTTACTTTTAGTTTTCATTCTTAGCTTTCAACGTACATAATCTTAATTCCTAAAGCTAAAAGTTTGTTATTGTACTATGGAGGCTATCTTACTTTTGATCTATACCATCTTGTTATATAAATATTTAGTGTGTGTGTGTGTAAAATGCACATAAAGTTAATATACACTCATACAAATATGCAGTGGCCTAACATTCCCCCCCAACCACCACTTTCGGGGAGGGATTCCCAAAAAACCCAAAAGCCTGGCCCCGGCCAAAATACATTTTTTGGGCTTGGGGGAAAACAAATTTTTCAGGGGAAACCTTTAAAATTCTCCTTACGCCACCCGCAAATATATTTTATTTTCACCCAAAATAATTTAAAGCTGAGGCTGATTGTGGATTCAGGGGGTGCACAAAAGTTTTTAAAAATTTTTAAAACTCCTTTTACAATTTTAAAAAGATTGTTTAAAACTCACGCATTCTTTCATTTTCCCCTTACTTTCCCCTGCACGGTAAAAAGGGCCTTTCTCATCAATGACCGGCGCCCTTTTCGACAATTAACCCCAAAAAAACATTTCTGTTCCTTAACCTTTAATTAAAAAGATTTTCCCTGCATCCATCCTTCTTGAAACACCAACGTGGGGGGAAGGGTATTTGTTTTCCCCTCTCTAGCCGGCCCAATGCAGTCTGTAACTATCCAAGTGTTATTTGTGATAAAATATTATTCCTTCAGGATATATGTTTCTCGAAATAACATCAAACACATGTATTAATGTGCTCACTGCCATTCGATAACGAACGTTTCAGTTATTTATGAAAAAGAAAATGATGCATGTATGTTAGCTCATATTACACATGAAAGATTGGGAGAAGTTTTTTCCTTGTATAAAATGGACTAATTTTCGTGATTAATTATATAATATTTCAACGGCAATTCAAACAAAAACATTTTAGACATTAAAATGGGATAGATCACCGAGATCAAAGGTTAGAATTCGACTGCAACGATGCCGCCACGAGTTCGAAACATGACCACTCGGCTAACACGGTCGTTGCATTTCTGTTTCAGAAAAAAGATTGCATTTAAAAGTTAGACTTTTTTTTTCAAATCTATTTTTAATCAAAAAACCTGCATCAAAAAATTTTTTTTCCCATAAATAAAGTAAAAAAACTTCATGAATATATTTTTTTTAACAATAAGATGCCTTACAAAAAAAAAGAAGAAAAGAAAAACTTGAATAATTTTGAATTAAATAAATAATAAAATTTTTAACTTTTCCGTAAATTCTGGGGATAATGGGACTATAATTTAAAACAAAAAAAAAATTTTTAAATTTACGGGGGCGCGTTATACACCGGGGGTAAAATGATAAAAATTTAAAACGAAAAAAAATAGGGATGAAAAAAGTTAGACTTCTACGTTTATCAAAATGCTGGTTTTTAAAAAAAACAACTTATGAACTTAAAAAGGGGTTTCATTTCTAGAAAATATACTATTTTCAAAAACCTAGGGTAATAAATGACCCCCCCAAAAAATAAAAGAGTATTGGCGTACAATTTTGGGTTTTTTTCATAAGAAGGGGGGCGCGTTATACGCCGCATTTTATGGTAATTCAGATATTTTTTTCAAACATAACTAGGTGCAATATAAGTAATTAATGGATGTTGAATTTCACGATGGTCGAACAAAACTCAGGATTAGAATATATACTCTCTTTCTCCCTCTCTCCCGTTTCTTTATCTGGGGATTCATAGATTCTCCAAAAACTCAAGGAAAAATTTTTAAAACGGCTTTTTAATAAGGAGTCAGTTTTGTGTTTTTTTACCAAAAAAAATAAAATTCCCCATTAGCTCATTAAAACCTCACTGGTAAAAGCGACGTTATTTTAATTTAAATCAGGGGGTTTAGATACAGTTTAGAAATTTTTGATTATAACCCCCGTTTTTTGGAAAGATGGTTTTTTTTATATCCATTTATATGTATTGATGGTAAAAATACTTCGAAAGGCGAACAAAATTATTAATTGTTTAAATATTTTACCTGGCTTAATTTACAATTAGGAAAGCCGATTTTCAATCAACCATTTGTGGGGGTCCCAACTCCCCCTTAGAATATGGGAGAAAGGGGAAAGGGAAAACTAGCCATGTTCAAAATTTTTTGGTTTTTGGGGGGCACAAACAACAACACAAGTTCGATCAATCAAAAAATAAGAGATGCACCCCCTTATAGCAATATATAACCCAAATTTAACCCCAGGGTGCACAAGGGAGAAAACCAAATTTCCACTAACCCCACTTCAATTCAAGAACACTGTCTTCTAATATCTAATCCCATAGTCAATTTATTTTTTAAAAACGTTACCTTAATTATCATATAATTATCAAATACTAAATATCTTTTTACCCTTAAAAATTTTATTAATCACTGCTCTACTGACAGAGCCTACCCTTTTCTCCTTTTTCTAAGAAAATCAAAACTTTATATAGTAGACTTAAAAAGGGATCCGACTACTTTCCCGGGAAACCCTGATTTTTAAAGGGATAAATGGATAAATTTATGATATTTAGTGTCATTTGAATGAAAATTATATAAAAAATTTTTTAAAAATAGCATTACAATAAAAAAATTTTTTAAATACAATATTTTGACAAAAATGAACATAGAATGACCCATTTTTTAAAAAATTCTCCTTTTTTCGAAAAATGCTTCTATTATTATAATATTTTGCCTGTATTAAACTCAAACCTCTCTACAGAGGCTCAACAAATTTTTTAAAATATAACTTAGGGGGGGAAAGGTTTTTTCCATATTTTTCGACAACAAGGGGCAATTTTAGAAAAAAAAGCCGATCATTTTTATTTCAATGGGTTGTAACTCTGAAAAAAAGTGAATTTTTTAAAAATCATAAATTTTACCTCTGTAAAAAGTCGGGCTTTTACAGGCAAAAAATTTTTATAATAAACATTTTCCCAAAAAGAATTTTTTAAAAAAAAATTATTCTAAGTTAATTTTTTTCCAAAAAGAAAATAAAGAAATAAAAAAAATTTTCCAAATATCCTTAAAAAAATTTTATCAAAGTTAAACCAAAATGACCTAAATATCATGAAAATTATCCATTTATCCCTTTTCCGGGTTCCCGGAAAGTCCGGGGTACCTTTTTTTAAATTCATTCCCCTTCTTCGGGGGCGCTTTAATAAAATAGTTTTAAGGCCCCGTTTAAACAGGTTTGTTAGTAGGAAGGTCGCGATAAGCCTCCACATTTCACAACAATATCAAATGGCTGAGGAAGTTAACACAAGAATGGATTGTCGTGTAGAGAATCTGTGGCCAAAGTCATTATGGCAACGGCTCATGGATATGGAGAGCATGGACAAACTATCTAGTGTCTTTTGTGGCCGTGTTCGCTGAGAGGTCTTGGCATCGAGTAATGGAACATGATTTTAAAAGTTGGGCCCAAAGTGTTTAAAAACCATCAGACAGAATCAATGCAATTACAACAACAACAAAAAATGTTTTATTGATTACTCAGGGGAAATGGGCGATATCGCTCTGATTCCCAAACATGCATTTTCTTTTTTTGGATTTGACCGTCTCATATTAGAAAACTAACACGGGCTAAAGACGGCCCCATAATTTTTTAACTACGATCAAGTAACGAGAACGACTTGTGAACTAGTACTCTTTCTCGTAATTTCATCATAATACCAACGTTAGAACACCAAATTTATAGCACAGTAGCCCAGCTATACGATGATTTTGAAAATACAAGACTGAAATTTGCTATCCATTGATTACGAATTCTGTAAATCTACCACAAGTTTGCTGCGGTCCCTTCATTCCTAGAAGAGAATTTTATAGCCTTTGAAGACAAAATGAAAGCATAGGGTTTGAATCCCGGTTGCACCAAAAATCATTATATGTAGTACCGGTTTATCCATTGGGGCGCTTGGGGTGGTTGACCAGGGGCGAATAAACTGACTTAACTTCGATCCGCCATTGCCAAGGAGGCCCGTAGATCTTCTGCGCCCTGGATCCGAAATTAACTTAAATCGGCACTGATTATATGGAATGATGGATATATTGCACATTAAATTCAAATCTCATTAACATCACATGATAAAAAGTACAAGTTAGGGGTGCAGGATACAAATTCTAATGATACTCGTGCCACTTAATCTTAGATCTGAATTATAAATTATATCACCAGTTGCATTCGTATATTTTTTGTGCAAAGTAAACCCAAACAATTGCCAACCAGGTTGGTTTCACACGAGGCAACTTTGTGCCAGTCAACTCGTTTAATGTCACCCCTCCTCTTATGTGAAGGCAGAGAATTCTTTTTACACGCAGACACAGAATTGACTGAAAAGGGAATTCCTTAGCGACAGTGGCATAACGTACAACCCCACAGTTCGGGGGAGTCTAGGATTCTAGGGGGCTCAAAATATCATTGACGCCAAGTACGTAAGATCTGGCTTCGGGACCAAAATCTGACTTTGCAGGGGTCCTAGTATTTTACTTTACCCTACCGCACAGTGAAGTTCCCAATCTTATCGGTTTGAGTCCAAAGTAAAAAGTTTTCTCCATTTTCAATACACGATTAGCCGAGTGTGAAGAGCGTAGCTTCCTCTATAACCTCGCAGTTGAATCAACTAGTGGGTAGGAGACCATGGTTTTCGAGAGGGCGTGTCAGTTGTCACGTGAGAAAAAACCCAAGAGATTTCGATTCAAAACTACCTCCTGGTCTATACTCCATGCATTATTTGCGACAGTAATTGATTCATGTGAAAGGGCTCTCAGTTATCGACATCAATACATTGCAACGTCATACGATGTGCTATAACAGATATGTAGACTTTAGAATCATTCTGAAAATTCATAAAAATAAATATATAAAAAATCCATTATAAAAATCAAGTTTATTCCTCCTTTTTGGAAGTATAAGAAATGTAAAAAAATAAAAACGTTTTCATTCATTAAAACTAATTACAGAACCTATATATATACAACTCTAAGATATTTCTTTAAATTATCTGCACTAAGTTTTATTCATAATTTGATGAATGCAATGCAAAAAATCTTGAAAGATTAAAAGTAATTCGAATTAAAAAATATAAAGTTCTTTTGTGTGATAATAGAAAAAAAATACAAATGCGAAAATTACTTTGTGTGTGTGTGTGTGAATCGATAGTTTAATTCTTTACAATTATAAAATAAAAATTCAAGCTGAGCCATCGCTAAATTATTTCTTTCAATAAATTTCAGTTTCTCTCTTGCTCTAAAAAAAGGTAATTAACGAAAGACATATGAAAAATTTATTATGTATTAAGTTGTGTGTTTTCCTCTTAGCAATGAAAAAAATATTAAATAAAATTTTAGGAAAAGAATGTTTGTGCATATGAAATTACAAATGAAATATTTTTGAAAAACATTATTTATAATTAACTATTATTAATTAATAGAAAGTTGTGTTAAAACAAATAAAATACAAGACAACAATTATCTTTAAGAATGTAAACTTAAAAACACGGACATTAAAATTCGTTGTAAAAAAAGAGGTAATGTACATAATAAATATTCATTAGTTAAACACAGGATAAAAAGCCCGTTTAAAAATGAGAGGATTGTATTAAATAAGATTGTGTGTGTAAACAAAGTTACATTAGTATTTAAAATATATTTTTAAGGCAAGAAAAAGATATTTTTAAAATATTTCGTTTCTTTTTTTTTTTTTTCCCTCCATTACACAATTTCTATGGAATTTTAATTTATTTGATTTCTTTATACTCATGTTCTTATTTTACTTATTCTTTGAATAAAAAATTAATTGTATTCTATCTAATTCTAAAAAGTTATAAAAAATTAAAGTTAGAAGTGTAAATTTAAAATTATTTATGTGTGCGCGTTTGATCATGCTTTCTTGAAAGTCTAATGCAGCGATACTCAACCTGCGGCCCACCGGGCCTTTTTAAGTAGCCCTGTCATGGCCCATTGCTCTGAGAAAGTCATGTGGCCGCGGTAGAAGAGTGGTATAGGTATCGGACCGTGGCTTGCCTTGTCACAAGTTCGAGCCCAGTACCACTAAAGACCCGCCGTGTAGGGCAGCAATGCACGTTAAATCTGTCGAGAGCTGAAACGTCCTCCCGTTGGTGTGGTGTAGTTAGGAGAGGGGTGCCAGCTCAGGTGTCGTCCACGTCACTTGACCATGGTTCAAAATTACGTGGTCCGTCGCACTGTTCAGCTACACGAGGGCTTTTGGCGACGGACCACGTAATTTTGAACCATGGTCAAGTAATGTGGACGACACCTGATCTGGCACCCCCCTCTCCTAACTACCACACCACACCAACGGGAGGACGTTTCAGCTCTCGACAGATTTAACGTGCATCGCTGCCCTACACGGCGGGTCTTCAGTGGTACTGGGCTCGAACTCGTGACAAGGCAAGCCACGGTCCGATACCTATACCACTCGGCTACCGCGGCCACACGTGGTCCATCACTAAAAGCCCTCGTGTAGCTAAACAGCGCGACGTTAATAATCAATCAATCAATCAATCTGAGAAAGTCATTTATTTATGAAATTTGGTGAGAAATTTTTTGTTAAAAAATGAAAATTATCAATTTTGCTTTTTGCTGTCCATGTCGTATGAGTGCGAATTGATTTTTTTTCCTTCTGATTAGTGATAATAGACAGCAGTGAAGTAGCTACCATTTTATATGTGGAACTAATTTCTAACTATCTTTCAGATATTACAAGCAAAAATATTCAAAGAAAATTGATTGCTTCAAGCCGATTGGGAAGTTGACGATTTTGTAGTGAAAGACAAGCATGGTTCAGTAATTGTATGATTTGCCACGAAAGTGTATTTAAAAAATACCAATAAGCAGGAATCACACATTCAATGACACTTTTCCTCGAAGATCTTTTTCAAGAGGTGATAAATAGGCTTTCTTGTGAATAATCTTTACAACAGCAATGAAGTGTTTTGTCAGTGGTAATGTCACAGTGGTAGCAAAGGCACCCTATGAAATTTGTTATATTATTGGCAATCATATGAAACTGTTTACTCATGCAGAAATTGTGAAAGAGTGATTCTAATTTAGAAAAGTCTAGTGATAAAAATAAAAAATATAAAAAATAATAATTAAAAAAAGCAAAATAGGAGTTTTAATATTTTGATCAATTTCCACATTTTAAATTTTCTATGTTACCTTGGTCTTACAGCATTTTCCCTCCACCTTCGTTAATTCTCATGTTGCGGCCCGCGTGAAATAGCCATTATATGTATACAGACCGCATGAAATAGCTAATATATGTATGCGGCCCGGCAAAAAAAAAGGTTGAGTACCTAATGTGTCCTCCTATCAGCAGTTGGTGGCCACGTTAGCCTAGTGGTCACTTACTCGTGGCCGGCAGGTCATGAGTTCCAGCCCCAATGCCCAGTGACGGATTTAGGTTTGATAGTGCCCTAGACCCAAGTTAATTGACGCCATTAATAATAACAATAATCCGAATAGCAATAATGGATTCGAATTTAATTTAAGCATGAATTAAATATATATATGTATACATTTGGCATAGCAACTAACATACAATTTAAGTAATTCGCTTTTAATTAAGAAATAAATCATATCTATCCATTTAATCATAAAATATACGTGATACAGTTGATAAAAAACAAAATTGATTTCAAGTTTTTGCCGCCCTGGCTCTCACGGGCCTGAGCCAAAATCCGTCTCTAGCAGTGCCATGGAAGACTTGCCACGTAGATGGGCTGATGCATGTTAAATCTATTGAGGCTTGAAGTCCTCCCGTTGGAGTGGGATGGAAGTTAGGGGAAGGAGTGTACCAGCTCAGGTGTCGTCCTCGTCACTTGACCATGGTTCAAAATTACGAGGTTCATCGAAAATAGCGTCTTCGTGTTGCCTTATAATGTGTCTAACAAATAATACTCGCTCAAGAACCCTCTTAGCTATTGATTGTAAAAGTTCTAAATTGTATATAATAACACAATTTTGAATATTTCATAAATTTATTGCAAAAAAATGACATTTTAAATTTCCCATTTATCTATAGAAGACATTTCAAAGTTGATTTTTACGGAGATTTAAAAGCATTAAAAATAAGATACTTGATGTAAAGAGATTCCGTTTCCCCTTATTTAAATTCAATTTAAATATCAATCTTAATCACCGAAAAACTTGATATCAATAATTAACTTAATCGTTATTTTTTTTATATCGAGCTCTCTCTCGCATTAAATATTAATTTAAAATATATTATTAACTCCAAAGGTGGTAAAGTATCTTCTGCTCAAAAAACAATTGAAGAGTGATTCTTACTCTCGCCAAAAGAGCGATTCACTTCAAAATTATAGCAACCCTATCCCAGAAAGAAGAGCATGCGCGCGATCGTCTTGTACTCAACTTTGAATGGAAATTCCTACTCCTTGCTTTGATACACTCGGGCCCGAAATGTACCATTTATCGCTTTAGAGATTTTTTTTCCCTTCCCTTTCTTTCTCTTTTTTCCTTTTTTTTCAAGATATTTTCCCTTCCCTTCTTTCGTCTTTTGATCCGTCGAGCAGTATTAACCAAACCGAAATTTCGGTGAAAATTCGCTTATGCCTCGCAGTTCATTTGTTAGTTTCGGTGTCTTCTTAGGTCAAGAATTTGGGGGTGCCTCTCCTTCCCCCTATTGTAAACAGTGTTATTGGGAAGAAAAAAGATGTTTTTCCTTTCTCACGAGTATACTTGTCTCACTAAGTATTTCTTTACTTTTTTCTGTTTGGCTTATTTTGATTTTTTTAAAAAATTGTTGTGTGTTGTTTTGTTCTCTTCTGTTCTTCATATTGCATAAGTTTTCGAAAACAGTTCTGCATAAAAGAGGTTACTATAGTAATAATACAACAAACAGATTTCCCCTCCCCCCTGATTATCTTATTAGTTTATCTTTAAAAGCTTTCTAAAACATATTTTTCAGACCTCTTAATACAAGATTAACAAACACATTTAGTTTTAATAATATAATTCGTTCATATAATTTCCATGACTGAATGAATGACTTTATTTTTGAGTAGATAACATATGAAAATATAGATATCATGTTGCACTTGATATATTACACGCATGTATCTATTTATTGTTATCTCTCACATCATTTAATCGAAATGAAAGGAATCTTGTGAAGCTGAGTTAAAGTCAGTGGCGTAACGTACACCCTCGCATTGCGGGGGTGGAGGCTAGGATTCTAGTGGGCCCAAAGCCTGACTGATGTCGAGTACGTACCCATTGTAAGATCCGGCTTGGGGCCTAAGACCTAACTTTGCAGGGAGCCCTAATAGTCTCCGCTACGCCACTGGTTCAAACTTATATTTTTACTAAAAATTAATTTTTACATGGTAGAAGAAATATTTTTTTGAATGTGTTTGCTGGGGTATTTGATACTCTAGCTTGTGGCTGCATTACTTCGGTTCATAAATTGTCTCGAAAGTTACCAACGTTAAGCGACCATGGGCAAAAATCTATGTCAAAAGACCATGGTTCAAAAATTATGCAGTTTTTCTCCAGAAGTCATACAGTTTATTTGTGTGTTAGTCTAGAACAATATATTATAACTACTTTTATACCACCCTATTTTATATCGGCTAAAAAATACTGGTCCAGAACCAGTGGTGCACACAGGGAGTTTTCGAGGCAGGGGAAGGAGGGGGGTCCTGGGTCAAAAGTCCACCATTCTGGTATACTCCAATTAGTATTAATTTACAAAATTAATTATTAATAACAAACAACTTAATTAAATTGTACGTACTATATATACAAGATTATAATCAATCGGGAAAAGAAGCAAGGGCTGGGGGGGCGGACCAGGGGACCCCCTCTCCTTGTGTGCGCCACTGTCCAGAACTAAAATATAAAGTAAAACTAAAGGAAATTTTAAGTGTATTCAGATATTAAATATTAAGGCTGGAAACCGGGGACTTCATTCTCTAAACTTCTACACTACACCATAGGAGGAACTAAGGATCAGTTAGATGTATTGAGCAACGCTTCCATTATTCAGCATAACTGTTGCTAGTTTATTCGTTAAGAGGTGTAGGAAAGCTAAAACCTTTTTTTTTTTTTTTGAGAATTTGAGATTTTTACATTTTCAAATTGTATAGATTTTAACCTTTCTAAAAATATCTTACTTTAACCTCTAGGGCAATTAGAAGCCCTTAAAACCTATTTTTAAATAATCGTTGAAACTGGGCCACGCCCATTTGAAATGGCGAAAATTTAAACAAAGTACTTCGTTTTAAGCTTAAAAGTTGAACGTCTAATATAAACCAAATCACACACATGTATCTTTTATTGTAAATTGAGCCTTTTTTATTTTTTTATTTCCTAGTCGATTAGAAGTCTCACTGTATACATTAAAATTAATTTATCTCAAAATGTAAATGTTGTTCGATGTACCTTTTCTGAGAAACTACTGTTCACAGGTATGTAAATTTTTTACGATATATTTATAAGGATGTCATATATTTACTAAAATGAGATTTTTGTAAAAAATCAAAAACGTATTTTTTACAAATTTTTTATGTGAAAAATGGGTCAAATTTCGCAACGTTTGATAAAATATTTCATAAATTATGAAAGAATTCAAAATTAGCTAAACTCTCATTTCAGTATAATGAGAAAGGTGTACTTTAACTGTATAAAAAATTTCAAGCATGTACATATAACAGATTTTGAGAAAAGGTACATCGAAAACAGCCAATTTAACATTGTCAGTATATATATATAAAGAGAGAGAGATTTCCTACTCCCCTTAAACTGTGCTTAGTTAAACGTCGTCTTAGAGCAGGGGTGGCCAAACTTTTTACGTAGAGTGCCACCATCTTATTTAAAAAAAATATGCATGCCACTTTCAACTTTTTCAACAAAAATATGAAAAGGTGGCAAAAATGTGTTACTTACAGGGTTATTATGGGATTTTTACGTAAACAGAAATTTTTAGGCAAATCTAAGTAAAGTAGAAAAAATACAATCTTTTCCCTGTAATCTTAAATTTAAATTATTTAAGAGTCCCATAATATCGTGGATGTGAAAAGTTAATTACTATAGACAAGCTTCATTCTTGAGTAGCTAGCAGGACATTTCATTGTTTTCTTCCAGATATTTCAAAACACGCTTCCTCAAATTCCAAAATTTTGCGCCCTTTTGAAAGCCAGCGCACAGAGCAATGAAGAGCATTCTCTACATATTAATTTTGTATTGGAATTCACCTACTTAAGTATATTTAAAATAAATCGTGATTGTTTTTTTGTTGTTGTTGTTGTTTGAGACAACCACATTTCAATAAAACTGTTAAAAAGAATGTTACTTATTATTATCTTTCCAATTTTTTAAATTTTTCAATAAGTCTTCGTGTGCCGCTGTTACATCTCCACCGTACCTCACTGTGGCACGCGCCGAGGGTTGGCCGCCCCTGCCTTAGAACTACACATTATTCTGTGAAGGCAAACTTCGTTTCTCGAAGGCATGGTAGAGTGACGGGAATCACGCCTGGAAATTTATTTAACTGTCCTGACTTTCACACGAGATAACGAAAAACACTTGTATCCATTTCCCTCTTGTTATTATTCGTATGGAAAGAAATTTCCTTTTGGAATATAAACAAAATGTGTCTCATATTGAAAAATTACAATAAAATCCGGCCTCTAACGCGCACTTTTAACACAAAACACACAAAAAAAAATAAGATCGAAATGTATGGGTATGCGTTATACGCCGGGTATAAAAATGATAGTTTTAAAAATTAAAAAGAAAATGAGCATAGAAAAAATTAAACTTCTACATAGATCTAAAAAAATACCATTTTTTCAAAATCCATCGATAACATCTCCAATAAAAGGCTTTAAAACTCAATAGTATTGCTAACGTACATTGCAAATTCCTTCGTAAAAAAGGGGGTGCGCGTTATACGACGAATATACCTGAACCCTTAACTTCGCACTGTTGCATTTTTGCAACATATGATTTATTTTAATTTAACAAACTCAATATTTTTTTAATTACCTACAAATCACTTATCTAAGAAGAAAAAAAAGATCACTGCAACGAAATACATGCTAATTTTATCACTAGATGGAAGTACATCTTTTCCAAAAATCACAACAATTATAAAAATCTCTGATGCCTCAAGAACTGTGTTTTTGCTATAAAAAGAATCCATTATATTTTATGCTTCCTCTTGTTTATTGGCGAAATAAATTACCAGGTAAAAAATTTAAACATTTTATGATGAATAATAAAATCTTCATATAAAAAAAAGTTTTGTAATTTACAGCACTATTGCGCAATGTTGCACAAAAAAATGACCGAAATTCAATTTAAAACTGTTTAATTTTTTTTCATATTTTTTCCTTTTATTATTACTTGAGAACTAGCTCATATAGTTTTTTCATAGAAATTGAAAAAATTGCGAACTTAAGGGTTAAAATTGAAAAATGCAGCTTAAAAGCTTAGGTGTGCGTTATACGCTGGATTTTACGGTAAATGTTATCCAATGAACAAAGAAAAAAAATGTGTTATTTATAGTTCAAAATGTTGATGTTGTGTACTTCATTTTTTGCATTTCTTTCTGAAATTAAAGTCGCATGTATTTTCAGCATCTCTTTCAATGTCACAACTCCAATTTAGAATTTTCCTTCATTATTCCTGGAAGTACACTAATGTACATCCAATATCCTTAAAATGTCCTTCAAGGAAACATGTCACACACATACAACGTTTATCTCCTGATATGACCTTCGAGAGGGATTTCGAACTGTGTACAGAACACAAGAATGACATAAAGTCTAAAAAAGAAAATGTCCAAACAAGTAGCATCAATCGATATTAATAACATTAACTGATGATGAATATCGCTCGAAATACTTTTCTTTGAGGAAGCATCGGCAATTTTATTAAATAAAGGAAGCATTTCATTGTCATGATTGTGTCTCTAATCAGCAGACAAATATAAATAATTATATTAGTATAATGTCTCTTTATGATAAACAAGGATGGTTTATTTCTGTAAGTTCTTTAATTTTGTTAGCATAAATCAGTGGTTAAAAATCATTTTAGAAAAGAAAATTTTAGAAAATTATAAAGCAAATTAGAGAAAAGAAAATTATATATAAATATATATCCAAAATAGATTCAAGTTCTCTGTGGAGTTTGTATGACCATGAGTATCTAAAGTCGTTTCACACAAGTCAAGCAGGAGAATAACTTTAAAAAAATGTTGCACTAGACAACGTCTCTTTTGAGTTTTTTCCTAAAACTTTTACTAATTTGTATACATGAGATCAGGAGACATTATAATAGATATTCTACATTAAAAATTAGTCTCCAAAAAGTGATAAAAGCCCACTCGTGCTTCATGACATGTTTAAGGGCAAGAAGCAAGTGGAAGTAGAATGACCCGCAATTTGCAATTTGGTGGCAATTTGACTTCGCGGAATCATTTATTTAGCTTCCACATTTATACAAATACAGTAGAACGTCGTTTATCCGAATGCTTATTATCTAGAGCATTGAATATCCGGATCATTTTTTTCAACTACATGTACTGTATATGAATACGTGTTCAAACAGTGCAATGCTCAACAGTTGTTTCGTGTGAGGCCAAAAGTGACGGGAAAACCCAAGGTCAGGGATATTTGGGGAATTTCAGGTGTGTGATTTGGTAAACATCTGCGCAGAAATATTAGGTCAGTTTGTTTCCAAGTGAGGGTGTGTGTGTGTATACGTGCTCTTTTGTTGAGTTGTGAACTGCTATGGCTTCGAATTCAAAACGGAAGCGCAACGTCTTGAACATAGAGACAAAACTTGAAATATTGAACCGTCTTACGAAGGGAGAAAGTGAAGTGTCTCTAGCACAGTTTTATAATATTGGAAAGTCAACAATATTTGACATAAAAAGCCGAGAAACCCTTTTAAATTTTTCGTCAAAACTTGACTCGGAAGTTGATAAGATTGTGACTTCCGTGCAATAAGAATCCGACCCTGTCAGCGATGAAACGGATGATGACGAGGTAGCAACAACGAAAGTAGCAAGGGTCCATCAAATGCTGACGCGTTTTCTACGTTAAGGACAGCTATGGAGTGGTATGAACAACAATCAGAATGCTGTCCTACTCAACTATTGCTGCTCAAGAGAATCAAAGACCTTACAGCGAAAAAACGGTGTACAATGGGACAGCGAAAAATAAGTGATTATTTTCCACAATAAAGGTAAACTTGGCGACATTTTACACCTATATTGCTTTTCTTCAAGCACGTTTCCCGCATGTGAGGCTTTTCAATATTCGTATAGTATCCGGTTTCCTATACTGCGTGGATCGCATTCGGTTTTCGGTTATCCGAACAATCACGTATTCGAACGGTGTCCAGTCCCAATTGATTCGTATAAATGACGTTCTACTGAAAGACAAAAATCTCAGAATCTTCATTTCATGTTTAAATAAAAAAAAAAGTTCACTATATTTTCCTTTTCTAATTCTTTTGTAGTTCTTTAACATTTAATGCACACGTAGTTTAGTTGTGTAAGATAAAGTGAAAAAATATTTCATTGCATTTATATGTTTTTTTATTTCATTTTATTTTACCTTTTCGTTTAATATCCATTAATATAGCCGGTTGGGTGGCGTGGTTGATTTATCGCTGGCATTCTGCACCTAAGGTTGCGGGTTCGACCCCGGCCCAAGTTGGTGGACTTGATGCAGAAAATCGTCAGTGGCTAAGTCGTATGATTATACGGCATGTAAAAGTCCCTGGAGTGTCTGCTTGGCTTGGGTGCTCTCAGAAAAATTAAATCCAAAAACAGGTTCGCATCGTCAGAGTTCAGGTGCCTCCCTCTAGGGAGGAAACTGGGTGTCAAAATTACCTGCGGCGATTGATATCCGCCTCTATGGTGCCGCACTGAAAAGAGATAACAGCTTCCGGGGAATAACTTGGTCTGCAGTGTTAAAACGCCAGTCCGTTAGCCCATTAAAATGGAAAAAAAAGATGCATCATTAACATCAGCTTTTAAGAATACGCTTATATTTATTAATATGTTTAAAAATATATTAACTTGAATGCATCAAAATCTTCCAAAAACATTTTCAACTAACATAACCATTTATTTTATTTTTTATTTGTCTTTCATATTGAAAAAATAATTCTACTGTCGTTTATAAATGCTGATAGCATTTCATGTAAAATAAGAAATATAAATTAGTTTTACAGTGCATTCATTGATTAAAATAAAATTCTACTAATGATAGCTATATTCAAAATTGAAATTAAACATTAATACATTTATATTCGTTACAAATTTGTCTTGGGGTTAGTAACAACTGAATAGGGCTATAATTATTAAATATTTCATTTATATTGTTTCAAACTATAACAGAATTTCCAAAGAAGTGTTAATTTGTATGTCTATTTCAGTATGTGTTTTTTCGTACATGCCTATAATAATGCTTTTCTTAGCGTCCAGGATGTCTCTTAGAGTAAACTTTTTTGAATAC
>BMAV01004472.1:0-49694 GCA_019973955.1 Trichonephila inaurata madagascariensis | reverse complement strand
TTGGTTTTTTTCAAAAGCTTTATATTAAATTTTTAAAAAATTCTTAAAATGAAAAAAAAAAACGTTGGTATCGCATAATAACTCATTAGTTACAGAGCATTCGAATAGATAAAACAGAATGGTAAAACTTGGTTTTTTACCAAAATTAAAATTCATCAATTAAAAAATGCTCAGGAATTATTACACTTTTTTTAAAATTTAAAAAATACCGTGGGCGTATTTGATAAAAAAAAAAAATACCCAAAATAAAATAATTAAAAAGTACCACATTTCATAAAATTTTTTTGGGAAATTTTAAATACATTACGAATTTCGTTTTGTTATATTAGATGCAACCAAAAAATCCGCCATAATACTCGTCAATAAGCACATGGCTTTTGTTTCGTTTTGTATCAGGGGCGTATCGGTGAATGGCCCCATTATATACATTTTTGTTTGTCTCTCACATTTCCCCCCCTCTTTAATAAAGTAAAACCAATGTTTAATTGAAATGTAGTATTAAAAGTTACTACATAAAATATCCTATAAATAAATTGAGAAACCTTTTTAGCTTTGATACTTTCTGTTTGTGTATTGCCATTTGCTTGGTAACAATTTAAACAGAAAGATTTTCGAATGTGGCACGGTAAATTTAGAAATCCGTACAAAGAAATAAGCATCAGTTTCCATGTTTTTCTTTAAAAAAAAATTTTTTTGATGGGTTAAACTGATGGGAAGGCAACTAGAAACTTCGTATTTATTTACAAAGAGAAAGAAAAATGCTTGTAAGTTTTATACCAGAACCATTTAAAATGATTAAACCTTCCAAAACTTTTTTAGAATATTTTTTTTTGCCAATGCTAACCTACTCTTTTCTTTTAGAATTAGAAAGTTAAACAAAGATATTACAAAGTTCGAAAGCATTTTCAGTTTTAGCGAAAGATGAAAGTACGTGACTCAACGTTTTAAGTTTTTCATAAAAAGGAAAAAATAAATCTATAAGTTAGTATAAATAACAAGAAAAAAATTTTTTTGAAGTACTTTAGAAAGGAAAAATGAAGTAGTTTAAAGTGAATTAATAACCTAATTTTTGTTCGAATGATTGTACTATTTATTGAATTAAAAATATTTGATTTATTCTACGAATAAAATTAAATTTCGAATGTATGGTTCCTGAAAAAAAGGATGTTTTCCTTTTATAGAAAAAAACCTTTTGTTTGGTTTTTTTATTTTGTAGCTGTCTCCGCAAAAAATGATTTCCCCGTTTGGCTATGTCTTCCCCAAAAGCCATGAAATTTCGAGTGAGAAATACCCAAGACAGGGATATTTTGAACTTGGTTCTAGGGGAACAACATTTGACTCCCCCTTTTTCCAGCCACCAGGAAGTAACCAGACGTTCCCGCCAGTTTCCGGGCCAAAAGTCCACCACGGGATGACAAAGACCAATAGCCAAATAGTAATGAAATGATTTGGTCACGTTTTTTTGAAGGCGTAATATTTCCCGAAAGAAATGGAAACCCCCGGTTAAAAGATTTCCAAGGACTCCCAGTTAACCTCACCTGGTTTAAATTTGTTTTTCGCTGTCACACCTTCAGTGACTTCCAAAGTTTTCCCCAAAAATCTTACACAGTCTTCACACTTTTAAGACGTAGTACTGTTTTTAGGGCGAACGTTTTGCAACAGTTGATGTAAAATTTTCGAGAAGGGCAACAATTGATATTGGGTTTCCATGACAATGTCAGCCCACGTTAAACCATGGCAAATTTAAAAAATATCCTGAAATGTTAGAGCACCCACCGTACAGACTATATTTGTCCCCTGTGACTTCTAAGCCTTTTAGGGTGACTTAAGACAGTACGTTTCTATTTGGATGATGAAGTGAAGGAAGCTGGGCAGTAATTCCTCAAGAATCATCAACGTTCTTTCTAGTGTGAAGACATAAACCTGTTAAGCCGAAACGATGAGACCTGTGTTAAGTTCCCCTAGAGCGATTTCTTTTGATTTTAATAAAATAATTATTTTTATATTGAACCTGTCCACCTTTCCATTTGGGCAGCCCATATAGTTTCAAATAAGTTAGAGAGCAGCTGAAAGAATCAGGAGTAGTTTTCCTCCTTGTGTGATTTTCTGCTGATTCTATAAAAAATATTTCGAAATTAATTTAAAAATTTAAATATTTGATGCATAAAATAAGGAAATAAGAAATCTCACGTTAACTCTGGAGCTCTTATATTAAGTTGTATTTGCCAGGTATAAATACTCGTAATCTATCGAGGCGATTGTTTATTGGAATCTTGGAAAATATTTAAATATTTAAGAAGTTTAATTTTCAACGATGGAGGGAAGCTTGGCCCATTGTTGCCAGAAGACAGTTTTGATTAGTCAAAAATCCTGATCCAATGAAGAGTTCACCCATGCAGTCGTGATATGTCAAAAGACGGAACTTAGCTATACAGCTTCACGACCGACGTGCGGGCATACAAGTTTAAATAAAAATATATTACACAGTGAAAAATTTAATTTTCATATCTCTGATGCATTTACAGATACTACCTACCCTCTATAAAAATGATGCTCTTGTATGTATGACCTCTTTTCACTTCAACACCGTTCAACCAATCACTAAGAAATTTGGCATGTGTATGTATTTTTGTGTGGAGAAGGTTTTTGTGCTATCCTCTTTGTTGTAGCTCCCCACCAGGTGACGTTACAGCATATCAACTTTTTCACCAAGTTGCCAACAGGGTCGCCAAAAAGGATGCCAACCTGGCTCTATCGCCAATATTTTGCTGTCTGCAATGAATCGTCATTATAATGTAAGCAATTCTTGCGAATATTGCAATTTTAACGCAAAATAAATACACACATAAAGTAATATAACGTATTGCACATCCAGATATAAATTATTTACACTATTTTAAAAGCACAAAATTACACAAAATTTGAACAATGTGTTACTTTTGCTGAGCAGATATCAGCTTAGGAAGATGTTTTCAAAAATTGACCCACAAGAGAGTTAAGGGGCGTTATAATAATAACCCCCCCTTTTTATCAGCCATTAGATCTACAGACTTTAAATTTAAAAAATATGTTTTTTTTTGTTGAGAGCTGTGATATGCAAAAAGTTTGTTTTATTTAATTTGCAATTCACATAAAAGTAACTCATTAAAAACTTCTTTATTATTCAATCTGTATTGTTTAATTTTTCATTTCGTCCGCGCGAAGAACGGATGTACTAGCTAGTTAGATATAAATTTGGCAATTTTCAGTCAAGGAAAACTTAAAGAGACTTGCCTACAGTAATATTTGAAAAATGGAATAGTTTTTCTGAATTTTAAGTAACTCTCTTAAAATTGTTCAGCAAAAAAATGCTTATGATGAAATACAGATGCTTCGATAAGTATTTTGTTAAAAATATGATTCTATAACTTTTTCAGTCTGGTTGCAAATATCCCTGAATGCAATTTCAAGATCTCATTCTTTTCTGTTAATGGATGCTAGCCGTCTGCAGAAGTAATTCTTCCTCAAAAAGAGAGAACGAATCCTCTGTTTTTTATAACTGAATTTTCGTCTAGAAGTAGGAAAAAAAATTCTGATCAAATTTGCTTGATGAAAAAAAAAATTTATCTGCTTCTTCGTTCAATGCAATTTGACTTAAAAATACACTCATGGACAAAAAAATTAGCACACCAAGAAGTAATTACGAGATCGTAACAAAACATGGCATGAAGGTACATGTCGGACAGATATGCAAATGATTAGAAATGCAGCGTGATTGTACATTACGTATAGACAGTAGAGGGCTTTTAACGACGTTCTCCGTGGAGTATAAAACAGGTAACTAGGTTTGAGTGTGCTGAATCGTTTACAAAGCAAGAGCTAAGGTAGACATGCCATTACGCCGTTTTCGAAGACAATATGAGCAGCTGTCGCAGTTTGAGAGGGGGAGAATTATCAGCATAATGGAATCTGGGTCTTCAGCTAGGCAAGTAGCTCGTCAATTAGTCCGCTCTGATTGTGTTGTGAGGAGGTGTTGGGACCAGTGGATCCGAGATATGTCATTTACACGAAGGCCAGGCTCAGGACGCCCTCGACAGACCATTCGTCGAGAAGATCGCCACATCGTAAGAAATGCACGCATACAGCCCACTGCTTCATCGGGCGCCATCCAGGCTGCACAGGTAGTACTTTCACCAGGGGTCCCTGTGGCTTCTCGAACCATACGAAGGCGCCTGGCTGAAGGACATTTGCGATCACGGCTCCCATTATGTGTGCTGCCCTTGACGCCCACCCATCGACGCCTCCGTTTGGAGTGGTGTCACGCACGAGGAAACTAGACTGAAGCGGAATGCAGCAGGTCGTCTTTAACGACGAATCCAGATTTAATCTCACAGTGATGACAATCGTGCCTGTGTATGGGAGACCACGTGGTGAACGCCTCACTTCTGCCTTTGTTTTACAGCGACACACCACTCCCGCCAACTGGTGCGGGATAGTATGGGGTGTCATTGCCTACAATACACGGTCTCCACCCCTAGTATTGATCCGTGGCACCATGATACCCAGCGGTATGTCCTTTACATATCTTTACAATCACATGTGTTACTCATGCAACGGCTCCCAGGAGCCATTTTTAAATGTAAGACAATTCTCGGCCTTTACGGTAAGGTGTTAGAAGACTACTGTCTCCACACTGTTACTACCTTTCCATGGTTTACCTGATCCCCAGATTTGTCTCTAATCGAGCATATCTGGGATCATTTGGGACGGGGCGAGTTGGGCATCCCACTCAGTTTGAACGAACTAGGAAAGTAAGGTTACAGTAAATATGGAACGAAATGTCTCAAGACATCATACAGAACTTGTATGCCCCAATGCCCGATCGTATCGGCTATTACATCGTGCATTCACGTTATATATAGAGTGAAGTTCAATAGGGTATTAAATCCTCCGTTCTTTGCCTTTTTCTCTAAAAATATATGATCCTTTTTCTTTGATTTTTCTAATCATTTACTTATATTAAAGTGGTCATTACGTATGTAAAATTCCTGCTCTTACTTTTGATGATTCCTTCCTTTGGTGCGCTTAATTTTTTGTCCATGAGTGTGTACAATAGTTTAAACTTTGGAATAATCTATTCCGCTTTGGATTGCGCGCATTGTATCGTTCATTTTTCGCTTGATTTAAACAAGATTGTAGAAATTTCTATAAACAAACTAAGTTCTTGATTATATGCGGTCGTAGTAGCCTAGTGGTTACAAACTCGTGTACGGTGAGTCACGGGTTCGAGTCTTGGTCCCACTGAAGACCCATCATGCGGAGGGGCTGATGCATATTCTTCTGCTGGTGGAGTGTGTGGTAGTTTGGAAAAGATGGGTGCCAGCTCTCGGCGTTGTCCTCGTCTCTAACTGAGGGATCAACAAAATTGCGAGGCCTCGTCGTTGACATCGTATTGCATTATAGTAAGACGTTAATAAATTTTTATTCACTTATAATATTCCTGGATTTTTGTATTAATTATTACTATTTTTCAAAATTATTTTTTCCAAAAGCTTAGAAAAGTAAGGAAAATATCTTTTGAAAACTCTTATCGATTTCTTGATAATTATAATGAATTATAATAAGTGTAGAATAATTTAATTATCGTGTGTTTATTACGTCATTTTTAGAAAACATGATTGAAAAAAAAAATAAAACTTCTTTATATCTTTCCCTTAAATCCTTTGACACACTAATATATAATATAATATCCAAATTTCTCTCCCGAAATTGAAAAAGAAAAGTAGTGGAGAAGAGATGTCACGTGTCAGGAGGTAAACATTAAATTTATCTTTCTCTTTTATTTATGTTTATTATAATGTATTATTCGTAATAAATTTACGTTTCAATGAACATTAATTTTTTTCTGCGGCCCACCATAAGTTAAACCTTGTTTGTTTGGTCTAAGTTAGTCCCCTTTAATTTGACACCCTTTGGCTATGGATTTAGATTTGCCTGTATGTCTTTAGCCATGATTGCTTATGCAGCGCCCTTTTATTTCATTCAAATCCAGTAATCAAGTGTGGAAGGCCCTCTCTTTATTTCACAACATTCCTAGTTATCAAACATTACTATTTTGGCGAATGACGGGACATATGTAATGCTTCGATCCTGAACTTACTTGAACCCCATACAAATTAGCTTCTAACAAGTTTTACTTCAAAGAACCATTGAAAATAACACGGAGACAAATAAAATATTAATCATAATATAAAACATTAGAATTTTTTAAATAATTTGATACATAAATTCACAAATTCAGCCGGCCATACGGTATAGTGGTTAGAGGCATTGACTGGGGTTCCATAGGGCCTGGGCTCCCGGAATGACCTCGGAGAAGACATGGATGTTTGTAAGCGTATAGTGCGGCATGGGGGTACCCATCCTTGCCACGATGAATTTAGTGGGCCTTGATCTGATGTTACTGCCGATCAGGTGGCATAAGTAACAACACAAATTGAATTTTATTATTTTAGGAGAATTCATTTTTCTGAACCAGAACTTACTTCGATTCAAATCATGCTTTTGTCAAATAAATGCATGACTAAACAATGGAAGATTGCAATACAAACGCTTCTAAAAAAACTTATCTTTTACTAATATTTCAAGAAATTAAAAAACGTTGTGATTTTGCCCCGTAATTGAATATTGTTAATGTGTAATCCACTCTGTGTGTACAATATATATATTTGAAAAAGGTGTGTCGTGGCACCTCCTCCCAGAGTTAGTTGAGATGGAGATTTTGCTGATCGCTGAGGTTCTCGGAGGATCTGATCACATTAGTGATTGAGACGTCATTAACCCGGGAGCGGTTAGCGGGGCACAGAGTCACCCCAGGCTTACTAAATCGTTAATTCTGAGAAAACTGTTTATTTCTTAACAAATGACCTTGACAGTATCCACCTATATGACAGACTTCATGGGAACTAATTGTATTTGTCACAATCTTCCTCTTTTTTGGGAGTGACAAACGTTTTCTTATAATCTTAAAGTACTTGTTCTGACTGAATTTCCCTCCAGACCACTTTTGTTCCAAAATATTTTCTATGAACATGCTACATTTTCCCCTTGTGAACGACTTTGTGATTTTGATTGCTGTGTTGTGCGACTCATTATGGTTTATTTATGCAAATGAACTGAATATAAAAAAATAAATGGTCATCTGTGATTTCTGTTGGATGAAGTTGAAACTGATCAAGCAAGGAAAGAATTTGCTGAAATAATGGGTATAAATCATGATAGTGGAAGTAAATTTGAGAAAAGTGATGAGCATGAAACGTTTAAGTTGAAAGGAAAAAAAGATTTTCAAATGCTTCCTAAAAAACTCAATGAAGAAAGATATAAAGCCACAAGTGAACCACACTGTGCCCTGTCAAGAAGACACAAACAAGAAAAAGTTCAACCAGCTATTTGTGGTTCATTAAAGGACAATAAAAATACAACAACTTGAACAAAATATGAAAGTTTTGCCTGCAAATATGATTCCTGTAATGTTAGCGAAGAGTGTATGATTTGTATCCTTTTCTTAAGTCCCGCACAGTTGAAACATTTTAGTTCAGTTTGATCCGATTTTTTCCTCAAATTATCAAGAAAATATTTTAAAAATCCTTAAAATCAGGTTATACTTTCTCTTAATTAAATTGTTCGTAATTGCTTTTTTATCTTGCACAGTTAAAGTAATTATGAATAAAAATTATAGTTTTAAAAAAACTAAAAAACACGATTTTATACTGAATTGAACTAAAAAGTAAAAAAATAATTCTGAATATATTAATAAAATGATTAACGAGAAAATTAATGTCATTGGGATAAAAGCGTGGGGTGCTCTATATTAATTGTTATAATTTCTTACTAGTTCTATTCCGAAATTCTGAGTAAGTGTAAAAATGTAGTACCAAGCACCCCCCCCACACACACTTATACCACAATGACATTACTTTTCTCGTTAATCATTTTATTCTTATATTAAGAATTATTTTTTTACATTTTAGTTCGATTCACTATAAAAGCGTGTTTTCTTATTTTTTTTTAAGCTATAATTTATTTTTTTCCTTTTTTAGTTCAATCTACAATAAAAGCCTGTTTAAAACTATTATTTATCCTTTGTTGAATTTATCCTTGAGTTTGATATTTGGGGCCAGAATTATGTGGCTGCTGGAATTAGTCTTGCTCTTTAACGGATATTAATTAATGTATCTGAAGGGTATTTATTCTCTCCATTAACGAGGCCTCGGATTGCTATGATGTTAATTCGTATCATCATTTCTTAACGTATTTCTTTATAAAAATTAAAAATATTTAGCAATTAGATCATAAATTATTTTTATTCACATGCACGTGTCTTTTTTTTATTTCCATTTTCAGAAAAACTACCCACTCTACCTTTTTTCACATAAAAAACACATTTTTTGTTTTATTTTTTACTAACCAGAAGCCTATTTTGCGGTTTTAGGGTTGCACCTTAATCTTTTAGTTGCTAAATCTGTCGCCAAATCTAGAAATGGCATATGGAATTAGTCGCCAAATCTGAAAATGGTTTATGCAATTAGTCGCCAAATCTAGAAACGATATAATGAATAAGTCACCAAATCTTGTAAATCCTTAATTATTACAATCCTGATCAGGACAATGAAACAAAATTATGAAATTATTGTATTGTCATGGGTCCTTGACAAGTGTGCGAAATTTCGAATTAGTCTGACCTTTTAAAGTGGGTAAAAATCGAGTTCAAAGATTCCATTATGTACAAGTGAAACTTATAAAAACGTGTTAAAAAAAGGGCTGGGGTTTCTCCGTCACCTTGCACGACTACTAATGTTAGTACAGAGTGCATGCCTTTACCTGGGTTACATCGGACACGAAATGACGACCAATAGATATTCGCAATAACTTACTTTTATCAATTTAACTTGTAACCTGATGATGCGGTGTGCTGAGTAGACAAACTGAACAATAAGAAATAATGTGTACTTATCTTTAAGAAGATGCAGCCTCTGAACTCGCAAAAGAGAAATCTTCCGATATCTTTGAATAACTATACAACTATAATTCCGGATAATAATTCAGAAATAAGAGACTACAATTCAGACAGTACTAGCGTGGCGATATTATATAGATATTATCTATTCTAAGTGTCTTGTAATGGATTCCTGCTATTGTGGTATCGAGGGAAATGAAAGAGCCGATTTCCTGGCAAAGAAGGGAACGACTATTCTACAAATCACTTATAACCATATGACTTTTAAATCTGCAAAACTCTTAATTAAATTAGAATTTACGAAGAGGTTTGCCTCCTTCCTATCAAATGAAGCTAAGGGAAATCCTTAAGAGTGTCTCACTAGTTCAAAGCCAGTCATTCCAGAATTTCTTCTTTCTGTAGCTGTGACATTCTTTCGTCTTTTGACGGGGCACGATTATTCGAATACCCGTCTTTTTAAAATTCGATTAAATACACTTCGGCCTGTACTCTTTGTGTCTGGAGAATCCATGAATGAAAGCCCACGTGGTCGAGTGGTAGCGTATCGTGCTTCCACACCACAGGTCCGGGTTCTATTTTCGGTCTGACCAAGGTCTACTCAACCTTTCATCCCTACTGCAGTGGGTCGATAAATGAGTACCAAGCTTGTTTGGAGAATTCAACACTGGGGGTCTAGCTTAAGACTCAACACCTGATCTGAACATCTGCTCATGCACCTCAGCCCCCAATGGTCACGTATACTGGAATGGGCACAGCAGGTCCTGGCCCTCATGGGCTGTTGCGCCACTGAGTTTGAGTTTGAGTCAATGAATAGGGAGTATATTGACGAATGCACTGCATTATTGTCTCTTAGCTCTATCGTTCTCAAGAATTGGGAAGCTAGATCGGGACTAATGTCCTGTGATACCCCATGGGCTGGGGGTATCCTCTCTTCATCATCCACACGACCTATGTTTGAGGAAATGCAGTGGGTCGATAAATGAGTACCAAGCCTGTTTGGATACTTCAACACTGGGGGTCTCACTTTAGACTCAACACCTGATCTGAACATCTGCTCATGCACCTCAGCGCCCAATGGTCACGTATACTGGGATGGGCACAGTAGGTCCTGGCCCTCATGAGCTGTTGCGCAACTGAATTTGAGTTTGAGTCAATGAATAGGGAGCATATTGACGAATGCACTGCATTATTGTCTTTTAGCTCTATCGTTCTCAAGAATTGGGAAGCTAGATCGGGACTAATGTCCTGTGATACCCCATGAGCTGGGGGTATCCTCTCTTCATCATCCACACGAACCTATGTTTGAGGAAATGCAGTGGGTCGATAAATGAGTACCAAACTTGTTTGGAGAATTCAACACTGGGGGTCTAGCTTAAGACTCAACACCTGATCTGAACATCTGCTCATGCACCTCAGCGCCCAATGGTCACGTATACTGGGATGGGCACAGTAGGTCCTGGCCCTCATGGGCTGTTGCGCCACTGATTTTGAGTTTGAGTCAATGAATAGGGAGCATATTGACGAATGCACTGCATTATTGTCTTTTAGCTCTATCGTTCTCAAGAATTGGGAAGCTAGATCGGGACTAATGCCTTGTGATACCCCATGGGCTGGGGGTATCCTCTCTTCATCATCCACACGACCTATATTTGAGGAAATGTAAGATTGACCACTAATACCATCCATAATTAAAATTAGTTTATTATTATCTCAATTTATATTTAGCAAAACAACCCTAGTCTAGGAGGCTTATGATCAGGGGTGATAAGACCCAAACTGTAATTCTAACAAATAGCGCAATAAACCACCGAATCTATATCTATAGATGATTTCCTAACTTACTAGACCCCGCTCTAGTATTAAAGCTTAATCTAAACAGTCTTACCGCTATATCCTCGGCGAACAGCTACAGTCCTTATATCGTCAATATATTCTTCGATCCAACGTAATCCGACTACGGGATAATCTTCTGGTCTCGGATCCATTTAGAAATCAACTTCACTGGCTCTATTAGACCGACTCATAGAACTCTTAGAACACTTTTAGACTCTTCTCCTAGAACTTCACCTAGCGCTTCTAGAACTCAACGCGAACACTAACGCTCCAATATGTACAATTTCTAATCTGCATAACCGCGTTCTCTTCTTGGGTTGATTGGAAAGAATTGCCATTCTGGCCCCAAAGATATCCCAAGAGGATTATTAATAGAGGTACCGATAAAGCCCCGTCACAGGCCTTGCGACCAAATATCTGGCATTTGTATAAATAAATAAATAAAATATCTACTCTCTATTTTACTTACAATTTATATGCTATTTAGTAGTGACACTTATTTGTGGCATTGAGTTTTTCTAGCTGAAAATCCCAATTCATTGGATATGAAAAACCTGAGTTAGAACCGAGGATAGACCTCACGGACATCTAATTGTTACTGGTGAATCATTGTTCCCCCAAAACCAAGGTAAAAAACGTTTTTAAAATCAAGTGTTGCTGAAAGCAGATTTTAGTACATTTTATTTCCCTTTCAAACATTTCATTCCAACATATTTCTCTTTCAAAATTCTTTTTTAATCAATTTCTATCCATTGTTCGGTTTCTCACCCCTTTCAAAAATTCCATCCGTTTTTGTCAGCTGAGATCTATTAATAGTACAAATATACTTGTCATTTGAGGAAAGACAATGATCTAAAGGAACCCTAAAAAGTTTCTCAGAAAACTAAAATAGATTTCTGATTAAAAAAAAAGGGAGAAATAGAAGCAAGAATAGAGAGAGAGAAAGGACAAACATATGAAAGAATGTAGAAAAATCTTGCCCAAAATTGAAAATAAGAAGATTCTATCCCCTTCAGCATTTATTTGTTGTTAGTTAGCTAAAAAACAAGAAATATATATATATATATAAAAAAAAAAATGCCTACTTAGATCAACAAAGAAAATTTTTATTTTAGTTACTTTTTATTAAATAGTTACAATTAATATAAATATGTATATACATATGACAGAATCACAACATTAAGTGATAATTAATTTTTATTAATTATCATTAAAGTATCGTATTCTCACCCAAAACAATCGTATACATAAAATTTCAGTTCAACTGAATGCTTTAAAACGTGAGGAAAAAACCTTTTCAAGTTTTGACACAAGTCACCAAAAGTTGATGCCAACGTGGCTGTATTTGTAATTCTTAAAATAATTAGTTTTAATCAATTAATTTTTATTAATTATAATTAAATTATTGTATTGTCATCCCAAATAATCATGTATATAAAATTTCAGCTCAATGGGGCGCTTTAAAATGTATTTTATTTACGATTGAAGATTCCACCAAGATAAATAAATATATATAGAGAGAGTGCGAGCTAATAGTAGGAATTGAAAAGAGGAATTTTTTTTTCTCAAAGACTATTTAAAGTAGAGTTGTGGCTATTATCACAAAAGGAAATTAAAAGTACAGTAACACTCCGAACTTACGCGATAGGTGGGATTGAGTAACACCGCGTAAGTCGGGGTATGATTTCGCATACAAATACATAGAAATTATTTTTATTTGATGCCGGAGACAAAAGAAAATAATAATTTAAAAAAGAATTTCATAAAATCTTAGATAATACAATTACAAATTCGTAAACCGAAATTATTTTGATGTAGAAGGTTTCATAAAATCTAACGAAGTAGTCGGCCGACTCAAAAATTTTTTCTACCTCAAACTTTCCTCGTAGCATGCTAATAATTTTTCGTAATCCTTGTTTTGTGGAAAAAATACTCTCATCATTGAAGCAATGGCGTAGCGTGGGGGTGCAGAGGGGCCATGACCCCGGGTGGCATACGAAAAGGGGCGGCGGCAAGCACTGCAATATTTAAATTCAAAAAATATTTTAAACTCCAAATTGCATCCACGTGACGGAAACGAAGCGAAAGCTTTAATACACGCACAGATGCAGGAAGTTTATTAGTCGCTATGCAATCGCATTCGTTTTTATGTTACTTAGGCTTCTGGCAACCGGTAATGTGTGAAGTTAATGATGCTCAAAATTATTTGCAAACAGAGGGACTAAATATCCATCAATGTGCTTAAAAAATCGTGCTTTACAGACCATATTAGAAGCAAAACGAGAGAAACTCGTGGATGAAGCTTTAATATATGCTAAAAGTTTATGTGAAGAGCTTGAAATTTCTTTTGTGTATCCCCAAGACCAACCAGGAGGAAGCATATATTTGGCAATGGAAGTAAAGATGTTCAGTTATCGTATAAAGATTACTTGAGGCGAATAATGTTTTCTTCAATAGACAGAGTAACTGCTGAGATTCCAGAAAGATTCCAACAGTTGCAGAATCTAGCACAAAAATATGCTTTTTTAAGGCCTGAAGTGATATTGAGCATGGACGAGCTTAACTTAGATCAAGGTCCTCAACGCTTTAATAAAGAAGAATTCCCCCCAACTTGAGCGCGTACGTGTACAAGCTAGAAGCTGCAACAAACCCAGGCTGAAAAAAGAACTCATTAGGTCCGGCTCTCGGGGTTTATTAAAAAATTTTATTGAGTCAAACAAAGATGGCAGAAACATTGTTTAATGTTGAAATTTTTTAACATTTCCATAGTAATTCCATTTGGGAAAAGCTTCTCTAAGCAAAATTCATAAAAAAATTGTCTCATATCGACTATGTCCACGTTAAGGTTAGGGTCTGGGGGTTTTAATCTCGGATTTTTCAATTTTCAAAAAAAATATATGTTGTTTTCTTTTTTTTTGAAATTTTGATACCAACCACGTGATATACTAAAAAAACTGAGGTTTTCAAAAATTCCCAAACCAAAACATTTTAAATGGACACTTACGCCCACTTATTTTTAAATTTTCCCGCATACGTTTCATTTTTCTTTTTTTAAAAGCCTCATAAATTTTTTAAAAACACTTGGGTGAATGAGGGAAGCATGCAAAACACATTCTTTTAATGTGTTTCATTCTTTTTTGGTAATGCTAGCAAGTTGTTTGAAATCGTTTTCAAAATTTAAAGCATTATTTTTTTTAAATTTGAAATGGAAAATATACATCGAACCTTCAGGTAAACGCCCAAAAAAAAAAGATTTAAAAGGGAACAATTCATAAGGTATGTCCTCATCCCAAAAAAATTTGCAGAAAGGAGATACAAGAAAAATTTTGTTTCCCCAAATAAAATCTGAATTTGGCTTCATTAAAGTCAAATCTTGTTAAGGTAAAAGGAAAATTTCAAAGGTTGTTTTTGTTTTTTTCAACGTTACTCTATTTTTAGTATCATGCTGTTTAAAATGTATAAGCAATTAAAAATTAAAGAAAAGCCCACTCGTGGTTTATGTTCGAATTTTGAAATACATTGTAAAACTGTGGGAATGTTTGTACTTTTTTTCAAGCTGTGAAAACAGGGGAAAAAATTGCTCAAAATTAACAGAAGATTTTTTTAGCAATAAGATGATGGGCCCAAAGGGTTGGATTTTAAAAACGTTGTAATAGTCCCCCTAACCCCTGTTGAACAAAAATCATATGATGTTATTAATAAAAATTTTCACTTGTTATGAAAAAGTCCAAAAAAAAGATAAAAGGGCAGCTGTCGAAGAAAAATTCTTCGTTATCGTAACCTTTTAACGGTAAGGGGTGGAGACCCGGAAAACGAGGGACATTCACCCGTTGATTGGGTATTTACTGTAATAGGGGGGAAACGGTAAGGTTTTTGGGATGGGGAAGTTTTTCCCCTCATTTTGAAAAGGATGTGCAGTTAAAAGGGGGAAAAGTTTGGTATAAAGGGTAAAAAATGGCAAAAAAGCGCATAGATTTCAGTAGAAAAAATTATTCGGCTCTGCGGGTAAGAGGAGGTTGACGGGATGTTGGGGTTTTTAATCGCGATCACACAGAAAAGCTTCAAAACCCTTTGAAATATTTGAACAATAGGAGAGGGATACAAAAACATTCAATGCCCTTTCTGAAAAAAAAAAATACGGCGATGACCATCTTATTCAGAAAATAAATGTGTGGGCCCTGGAAAAAAGAGAATTGACAAGACTTAGGAAGCTTAAATTGTATATGGAAAAAAGAAATTATCTGATTTTTCATGGGGGTAAAGGTGGGATAATGATGTTTAATTGATGTTGCGCACTACTATGGTAACTATTCGATGCAATTCTACTAGTGTAAAGGGAAATGCGGAAAACCATTTGGGGTGTTTGGGGGCATTCTTGCAGCACTGATGATGAACCCCTCACTGGTTTTGTCCTACAAATCCAAATCATGGTGTAATATAATCTGCAATTAAGTAATTTAGAAAAAAATAAACACAAAACCCCCAGTTCTAAACTGTTCAGGAAAAGCCTGTATTTGCAGACTTATCCATCCGGGACTCCTGAAGAAAGTTTGGGGGGTAAGAAAACAGAATCTAATGAAAGTGTAAATTCTTTAAACCCGGAAGATTTGTCCTAAGACGAGATTGGTTCTAGTCTTCAGATTGCAGATTCCAAATCTAGCAACCAGCATTTTTAATGATGGGAAAACAAAAACTTATTTCTATTTTAGAAATTTATTTAAAATTAACAAAAAATTTTGTGTCTCTGGCTGAACGTGACAATCGTCGAATCTTTACGTCGAAAAGGGCTTAGCATCATCTTTTGAAGCTCCAGAGCCAAAAAAAATTAAAAAGACTAAAAAATTGAGCTGTTTGAGCAAAAGGAAAGCATATCTTATGATCCTGGAGCATTTTTAGCATTAAGTTTTAAAATTTTTTTCTTAAAATTTTAAATTTAAAACTTTTAAAGCCTTTTTTTTCAGTTTGTGTTTTTTTTTACTTACGCGCATTGCGTTTCAAAAACTATCCCACTTTTATGTATAAAACCTTACAGAATTATAAACTCTATCATAATCTTTAAATCCCAGCTATTTATAGTATTTTAAATTTTAATTTTGAACAATTTCAAAAAAATTTAATTTTTAAAAAAAATTTTTAAAAGTACTTTTTTTTTTTAAAAATTTAATTTTTTTTTCTATTTATATAAAATAACCACAATGTAATAAAATATATTTGACTTTATAAATCAACTTATTGTAGTAATTAGAAAAATTTTTCAGAAAATATCATGCGCGTCGTAAAACTTTTACAATTTGTTTCTTACAAAAATTTTTCTTATTTTTATGTGTTTTTATTTTTAAAATTATGATTATATTTTTTGACATTTTATACTTTTTTTAAACTTTATTCCTTTATAAAAATGTGTAAGAGAATCAAATTATTCATTTTAACCCCAAAGAATTATTTCCATCGAAAGTTGTTTATATTTTGTGCTCTCGAAACATTTTTAACTCCCCTGAGACCTCTTAACAAATTAAACTATTCTGGCAATTAAACATAACATATATATTGATATTCGCAATTGTATAAAAGATTTTGCTATGAAAAAAAAACACGAAAAGTGCATTTTTAAACAAAAAAAAAAACAAAAAAATTAAATGCTTTTTTTTACCTTTAACTAATTTACTAGACTATTGATCAAAATAGAGGGGAGACAAAATTTCCGGTCGGCCCCAGGCGGCGAAAATTCACGCTACGCTACTACATTGAAGTCTATATTTTCCAGAATTTGCAAGTTTTTTTAAAATTAAACTAAAGCCTTCTGTCAAATTCCCAACCACCCTTCCTTTTCCCCGAATAACTGGCTCCCAAAGACTCAAGTTCTTCAATGTTTTCCTTTTCTCGTATTTCTATGAGCTCCTTAATTGTCAGCTCCTGATTGTGAGAATCCAGCAGTTCTTGAATATTATCAATACCCACTTCGAAATTTATTTACCTGGAAAGTTCGACAACTTATTCAATCACACATTACTAATTTTACCAATTTTTTTTTATCAAACAAAAGATGAATTGACGAGATTTGAAAAAAACTATTTCCGCGTTTGCGTTAGACGAGGTATTACTGTAGTGATATGAGTAATAAAAATAATATAAGGATGTGTTATATTGAATTTAGATCCATTCTTGGCATCAATAGTATATAATTTTTTACAAAAAATTATTAAAATAACCAAAATCTATTCAAATTAAAAACTTTATTTTTTAAGAAACTTTTTTTTCTTAAGGTATCCGACGACGTTCGGAACCGTGATTTTGCAAAAGCGTATAAATGGATAATATTTATGATATTTAGTGTCACTTAGATTAGAAAACGTATATAAAATTGTTTTAAGAATATTATAACAATAAAAAATTATTTGAGTACAATATTTTGACCAAAAATGAACATAGAATGATCAATTTTCAAAACATTCTCCTCTTATGAAAAACACTTCTATTATAATAATATTTTGCTTGTATATATATCAGACCTCTGTACAGAGGTTGAACTAGAATTTTTGAAATATATAGCTTAGAAGTGGATTTATCCATATTATATACTACAACAGAGGGTAGAAATTTTAAGAAAAAAACGCCGATCATTATTTCAATTGGTAGAAAATAATGAGAATTTTTCAAAAAACCTAGTCCAGACTGTCTGTAAAAGTCTTTACTGTATGTAAGCAAAATATTATTATTATAGAAGCATTTTTTATTAAAGGAGAACGTTTTGAAACAAGGTTATTCTAAGTTAATTTTTTGCCAAAATATTGTATTTAAATAATTTTCTTTTGTCACAATGTCCTTAAAATAATTTTATACATGCTTTCTAATCTATGTGACACTAAAATCATAAAAATTATCCATTTGTGCGTTTTTTTAAAAGCACAGTTCCGAACTCAGTCGGATACCTTAAATGAGGAAAATTTACAATGAATAATCATATTGAATATACTTTTTTTATAAGCAACATTTTTTAAAAAGATAATGTATAATTAATAGTGTTTAATGTTATATGTAGGATATTTTTGGAAAATGTAATTATGTTTTTAAACTTTGACATTATAAGAGATTTATCTTTTGGTAAGAATACGCATGAATATTAAAAGGGCAAAATATTTCCTGTATTAAAAATTATAATGTATCTTTGAAGTGTAGAAATATTTTAAAAGTGTTATTTATTTGTTCCTTTGATACTCGTTAAGTTAGAGGCTAACTTATTCAGATAAGTACGGATTTTATGATCCCACGGAGAAAGAGGGATTTTTCTTTTTTATCAAAGAGCTTCCTGTCGTTTGTAGCTTCCTGGATTACATGCTTTCTAAATCCCCTAGTAATTTTTCGCATTTTCAGACTTTCTCAATCACTTCTTTCTCTTCTTCCTTTTATGTTTTTACACAGTTTTATCTAGATCACAGACGCGAGTGCTTTCATAAATTATATAGTGTTAAGCGCATTTTTTGATTTTATATAATCCCATTTATAGAAATTACAACAAACTCTAATACAAAGTATTTCTTCTTCTATATTTAATTCAATGTTATCGTTTTTTTCCAATTCCTGTTAGTTTACAATCCACCTATATCTTGTACAAATTTTCAATCATTAATAAAATACATTTTAAAGCACTCAATTGAGCTGAAATTTTATATACACGATTATTTTGGATGGCATTAGTTTAAATTATAATTTAAAAAATTAATCGATCAGAGCTAATTAATCAAAGAATTAAAAATACAGCCACGTTGGCATCATTTTTGGCGACTTAGTGACCATTTTAACGACTTGCGTCAAAACTTCAAAAGGTTTTTTTTTTCTCTCATTTTAAAGCCCTCATTTGAGCTAAAATTTTCTATACACTATTGTTTGGGGTGACAATACGATAATTTAATTGTAATTAATTAAAATTAATTGATTTAAATTAATTATTTAAAGAATTACAGATTCAGTCAAGTTGGCTTCATTTTTAGCGGCATGGGTCAAAACCTTAAAAGATTTTTTTTCTTACGTTTTAAAGCATTCAGTTGAACTGAAATTTTGTATACACGATTGTTTTGGATGACACAATACGATGCTTTAATGATAATTAATAAAAACTAATTGCCCCGTAATATTGTGATTCTGTCATATGTATATACCTATTTATATTAATTGTAATTATTTAATAAAAAGTAACTAAAATAAAAATTTCCTTGTGTTGACCTAAGTAGGAATCTATACTAATTTTTTTCTATTAGTTGTCATACTTTCTTTTCAAAATGTAGTTAAGTATAAGCAGGTTATGATCTCCTTAAATGGATTTGTTTAATAAAATATATATATATATATATGGGTTGTGTGTGTTATGATTTTACTATGTTTATCATACTAAAAAAATGAGCTTCAAGATCATTACATAATGTAGAATAGAAAAGAGGAAACAAAGGTACTAAAGACTCTTTTTCATACTAGTCAACTTGTACCCACTTAACAGAAGATGCAGACATTCGAGAGCTAGTTTTGATAAGATATCGCCTGGGTCCCTTTACACGTGGGCAACTGGTGGACTTTGCTGTGTCACTCCTTCAAGTGCTCGAAAACCACGTTTTTCTCTTCACATTTGACTAATCTAAAGGGTTAGTGTGAAAGCTACGATTTTCACACGCGGCTACTTGTGTATTGAAAATGAAAAAAAATCTTTTTATTGCGTCTTAATTTTACCGATGCTTCGGCAGTTCTTTTCCTCCTTCAGTGCTCCCTTTTCAGTCTACTTTGTGTTCATATGTGAAAGTTATATCCCCTTTTCACACTAGAGAAGTGGTGACAGAAAACAAGTTGACGGGCACAAATTCTTCTCGTGTGAAACCAGACTTATCTGTCGTTGTCTCTGCTTGAATGTTCTAAGTTGGAAATTCATAGCTAAACGTCCTCTTATTGGCTCTCGTCACACATTAATAGAATGAAAGTAAATGAAATTTATCAGTGTTCTTTTTTAAAACGTTTCAATTTTATAGAATCATTTTGAACCCCGAGTTTTACCAATAATAATCCCATTTTTAAATAAACTGTTATGACGATATTCATACTCGTGAAAAGTTATCCTAATAAATCTAATAATCGGAGTCTTATCTATGTTTGAAATTTTTTAAATAAAAGCAAGATAAACAATTTATAAAACAAATTAAATAATATTACACTTTTCATTTAACTTTCTAAAACGATATGATAAATTAAATTTCTCAAGAATTTTGCAGTTTTTCCGTTTATTAAATTTTGTTTATCTCCCAAACTGATAATGTGTAGTGCCTTATCGAAGTTCAAAATCTTATGTAGAAGTTCTAATTACAAAATTGAATATTTGATTTTTCGCTTGGGAAAATGGTGAACGATAAGCGAATTAAAAGCGACACCTGGTGGTATCCTCAAGAAATTAGCATCCATGCATTTCTAAAGTAATGATCCTTATCAAACACGAAGAGCTTATGCTTTGGGATGTTTGGGTTTTAAATATCATCAACATTGGGACCATTATCGCTTTTTAAGCCTTTTCACATTCTGAAGGAAAAATCATTATAATACTAAGTGTTTAGAGGAAGCAATGGGGTATGAATTTTTGTGATGTGGTCTTTGCAATCCGTTCAATTCAATTTAATTAGCATCAGATCGAGAGTCAAGTAAACAGTTTGAATTTTTAAGTTTAATATATTGTTAAAGATTTTTGAAAATATCACTTTGCGCATTTCAGTAGATATTTATTTTACTGATTCTTTTTTTGTGAATTTTTACTAAACAAAACTAGTGCATTGTTTTACTGCTCTTTACTGTTTGTTAGGAATTTTTTAGCTCTGTAAAAAAAAAAAGGCGGAAAAATACAGCAATTGTATCGTCTTTTAGCTTTCAGTAAATTTTTATTCAATAATCACTGTCAAAATTGTGATATACTGAAATAATAACGTTTTTATTTATTTTTTTTGTTAAAATTCTTCTACTCTGTATTAAAATATGAATAAATCCACTTTTAAAATATGTATTTCAAAAATCTAAAACAATTTCATATGTTTATTCTATTTCAAAACTGAAACTCAATGGCGCAACAGCCCATGAGGGTCGGGCCCTGTGCCACCCCAGTACGTGATAATGGGCCTGAGGGTGCATGAGAGATGTCCGATCGGGTGGTAGTCTGGGCGAGCCCCCTTTTTTAAGTCCCCCAAGTTTGACCATTTACGACCCCCGCAGTAGGGAGAAAGGCTGATAACCTTTAAACCGGGAAAAAGAACCCCACCGTGGTGTGGAAATGGGTACCCAAAACCCTCGGCAATGACCTTTCATTCTTTTCAACGACATTCATTAAAAAGGAAAAACCAAAAAGCCATTGCCAGGAAGAGGCCCCTTTAGAAAAATTAAATTTTTTTAATTTAAACCCCTTTTTATGTTTTTTCTTTTTTTTTTGGAAAAAAGGTCCCCCAAAATTTTGTTTTAAAAAATATTTTTTACTTAAATAAAAAAATTTTTTTTTAATAAAAATTTTTTAAAAAAAAATTTTTAAAATTTTCTATTTTTTTTGTAAAAACTTAAATAATTTTTTTTTTAAAAATTTAAAATTTTTTAAAAAAATTTTTTTAAATAGGTTTTTCCCAACCGTATTCCGGGGTAAATTTTTTTAATATGTGAAAAATTTTTAAGGTAAAATTTAAAGTTAGTTTAAGATAATTTAAATTTATACTAGTCGGATTTGTGGAAAAGAAGCTGGTTTTAGATTAGTTGGAATTTGTAATAATCGTAATTCCTCAGCGCTTGCAACAAGAGAGAGTCAATTAAATGTATTTAATAAATATTTATTATTCACAAGTAGTGATAGTGCCTTTAAGTAATTTATCTTTTTCAATTTCCGTACATTGCTAATAAATATATAAATGCAATAATAAAAGATATAAGATAATGCTTATTAAAAAATGTTGAACTGTAAAGGACATCCATTTATTTAATTTTTTGCAAATACTATAAAAGAAATCGAATTATCAATGCTTTTAACCACTTTAAAGATAAATATAATTAAATACTGTAATTGAAGCAAAATAATAATAATAATAATAATGATAAATGACTGAGAAATATTACACACACACACGCACGCACACACAAACTCCTTTTAAGAAAAGTTAAAAATTATTTTTTGATATATAAGAATCACTTAAAATAAAATGAGAATAAATTTATATCATATCCGATATATTATAATTTCCTTTGTAACATATCTTAAAGTACTCTTGAAACTGAACGAATATAACAAAGACAATGAACAAACATTAAAAAAAAAATGTAGCTTTATTTCCTAAACATATTTTAAAAGATTTTTTTCAAATTTTTAACTTATTTTATAATTTGTTGAATAAATGCGATTTATTTTTACCGGAGTTAAAAATTTTTTTTATTAAAATACTTACCTCGATTTATAAACGAAAAAAGAAGTTAAAAAATAAAATGCATTTAAGTCTTAGTGTTACATTACATATTGTATCGTACTGTAAAATATTTAGTTCTATTTAAATTAATTATTTTTATTTAGAATTAATTTTTAATTTACTATTTAAATGCGCATTTATTTTAGATATTACAGCAGTTATAGATATTGTTTAGGTAGAAAACTCTTTCATATTATTATCGTTTGCTTTAATTCAATCAGTAATTCATGTAACTCAAATCCATCCGATTAAATTAATCTATTTGTCAATATATATAATCGTCTGTTTGCTCAGGTTATGTTGCTTAAATTGGCATCTTTTTAATTATTCTAAATCTGTTTTTCTGTTGGAAAAAAAGTTCTCTGTAATCGACGCTGGATGAATTGAATATGTAAGTATAATTTTTTTGTGTATTTTTGTGATATACATAAGTATAAGAATAAAAGACTCCCGTGGAATAAACTTTGGATGCTATTTTCGCACTTTTAGTAGATGTGCAAATACGAGTTGAGAAATGTTCATGGTTAAAATTAAATTAAATAAATTAATTAAAAGGAAAACTTAGGACGAAATACTTTTGCACTTAAAAAAAGAAAAAATCAATCTGAATGGTTTCTATTTTCTTCAGAATTTAAGGCAATAATGACAGATTATGTGGATGACCTTGCCTGAAAAAGAACAAAAGCGAATGAGCAAAATGGCGTCTCTCGCGCGTCAAAAAAGATTTTGCTAAGCGTTGCTCGGGACATCGTCTTTAATGGTTATTAACGGTGACAATCGCGCCCGAGTTCCGAATATTTAGTTGCTACTTTGGATAGTGTATTGGACGAAAGGAGAAGAATGCTTCTATCCTTTCTCATTAACATTACCTGCTGAGCCAAAACCTAGCAAGAAAATTAACCTAGGCATTTTGGCTTTCAGAACGTATTCACTCAACGTCGCGAAACGTGGTGCTCTTTTTTAGAGGTTGTTAAAAAGTACCCTAATGGCAATCAGGAATGAATGCTATTAACTTTCATTTCATGCCCCAGAAGTTGAATGGGTTGAGCAAGAAATTTCTGTAAATAATAAAGGGATATTTTGCTTTGTCTGTTCTGTTCTACCTGCTGTTTTATTATTTCTTACCTTTGAAATTAATGATGGGTTACAAAAAGGCCGAGAATGGTTAAAAGCATTTTTAATTTAGTTGCTCGTCGTCACTGGTAGCGTTATTACAAAAAATCTGTTATGAAAACTATTGAGGAGAAATGATTAAGCATGTAACAAAAAGACGCCTCCTATTTATTACTTTTTTTTTAAATAACGTCAAGCAACGCGATGACTTTATAACAAAAGAGGTAGTTCTGAGGATTTACATTTAGTATGGAAGTGTAATGAATAAGTGTTTTTTTGTGAGAATTTAATGTTATTTTTATTTAGATAACCTGGATATTATCTGAGCAATTTATGAGGCAGGATTAATTTGATTATTTTAATTTCTTGAATGCTAAGTTTTAATTATATCTACAGAAAATTTATGATTAATAAATTTCAATTTGTGATTATGACTAGGCAACCAAAACAACTAAAATTAAAAACAAAAATAAACATTACAGTGAAACTATTTGAATCAATGCAAATATTACGATATTAAGAAATTTTATTATTTATAAGATTGTGTTAACTTTGATTATAATTCTAAGCAGAGTGAATTATTCGAATGAACTATTGCAGTGCTTCCCCAAACTTTCATATTTTTGAAACCCCAAATTTTTCCCAATCAAAATTTTTTCATCGCTCCCAACCCCATACAATACGTGCATTGAATTCAATAATAATATATTTTAAAAAGTAAAAGCTACAATACGATTTTTAAATTTTTAAAAAACCTTACAAATTATCAAGAAAAAATTTTAAATTTTGCATATAATTTTTATGACATTACCATGGGGTCACTGGTAATTATTAAACTTGTGCTTAATTTAAAAACTGTTAAATTAATTGTGAAACACATTGTGCAGTACTGAAACATTTATAAGTGTATTATATCAGTGTAAATCTGTATTTTATGATAGCAGAATGTATTTTGTTTAGCTTACTTCCAATAAATTATTAATTTTTTTTAAAAAAATAATCTTTTGTTTTCGACTTTTCAATATACTCGCGCCCACCTCGTAATGTTATCACGCCCTCCTAGGGGGCGTGCCCCACATTTTGCGAAACACTGAACTATGGTACTCTTTTTCCCTCTTTCACAACTAAGGAAAACATTTTTCTTCATTTAAAAATTAGTGACTGTCGTATTTAGTTATAATCCTATATGCATTTTTTATACAAAATGTCAAAGTAGAACACAATACTTAAACGGGAATATTTAGGAATCAATCGGAGCTAATGATAAAGTACTTGGGGGGATTGTATTCTTATGCTTATAGCTTGTTTCCGTTTTTTATGTCGTGTAACAATATATTACTGTGATTTCTCACATGTGTTATGTTATTCGGTAAGTAATAAAGTGTGGAATAATAAAGTATATTTGAACAAATGAAAATAAAAGAGCCAGATAAAACTACACAATGATAAAAAGTAACTCTGTATTTTTCGAATGATTTTTATTTATTTTACGCCCAAGCAAACCAAAAGCAAACAGAGTTTTCTTTTGTAAAAAATTTTCTTAGCAAAAGTTATCGTCTTGTTAAAGGGTTTAATACAGAAGGCCCTTTTTTTATTGTAACGTTAAAAGCCCCTTATATGAACTTTTTGGGAAAACCTTATTTTTCTTTTTGTGACGGGCCACGCGTCTTTTTTTGTAACATTAAAGGACTATTTTTTGATATTAGGACTTATAAATTTTTTAAAAAATGAGGTAAAGGGGGATAATATAACTTTAGATAAAAAGGTCTAAAAATTTCCGATTTTGGGTTTTAAATTTTTTGGGGTTCATTCATTATAGCTTTTATATAAATTTATCAAATTGTTAGGGGTTTAAGTTATATTCTTTTAAAAAAAGTCATATTAAAATTTACAATGTCTATTTATTCTGAGATTCCCACACCTCTCGGCCCCACGCCGACAATCAAAGATATGGGGCACCAAAGGGGGCCCAAAAACCTGATTTAAAGGTTTGTAATTAAAAAAAAGTTAATAACAAGAAGAAAAAATTAAAAAACAAATTTTAAATTTTAATAAGAAAAAAAAATTTTAAAATGGGTTTGTGTGTGAGAGGCCATCTTTTTTATATATAAAAGTCTTATAGATTTAACAAAAATTTTTTGCTTTTTTAAAAATTTAAATTAAAACTAAATTATTCAATAAAAAAAACCTTTTTTGTTTCAGAATGGTTTAGGGAAAATGAAACGCAAGTGTACTCTCTTTGAAGAGAATAAGATACTTCCCATCAGATATATAATTGAGAAATGTTGGGGTATAATTAAGCCTATAAATGCATTTTAAATCATTTTTAAAAGTTGGGGTTTGGGGAAGTAAAAAAAAATACTTAGGGAAAAAAGAAATGTTTAGTAAAATCTTAGATAATACAAATATAAAATCGCAAGAAAAATTTTTTTTGATGTGGCTAAAAATCAAACAAGGTTTTCCCCCAAAATATTTTTTTCCCCCAAAAATTTCTTCTTATTATGCTAATCCCTGCTCCCCCTAAAATGCAACCCTTGAAGGAATCATGCAAATAACATGAAATTTACAAATATTACGGAGATGAGATACGCAAGTGATCAGAATTTCGGGAAAACCCCAAATCCCGCGCCTGGGGCCCCAACCTCAAAGCGCATTTAAAGCTCAAAATTCGACGATTTCAAGTTCACAATTGTTTTTTCTTGGGGTTTTTTAAAACGATCGTTTTAAAGAAAACAGATCGTTTTTTGATCGTTCAGTCCGCAGGGGGAAGGATAGTGCCTCCCGAGATTGTGGATTATCTATCAGTAAATCGGGTCTTTTTGGAAAAAAAACCCAACTGGCAAATGTGACCGTTGGATGGGAGGGTACGACGGACCAAAATTGTCGATCGCATCCCCCGTGCACCACTTCAGGGAGGACAGGAAAAGGTGCGCATAAAAGTGACGGACTCAGTCACACACCGACCAAGCCCCGATCTGTAACGCATCATTCATTTCGCACTACCATTCGACGCCGTTTACAGAGGGGGCTTGAAAGCGTCCATTGATGGTCCCCCGGGCAAACCACAGACGTCTCCACCGCCAATGGTGGATAAAAAGAAGGATGTGGGTGGCAGAATGGAATGAAATTGCTTTACGGAGAGTCCGCATCGTCTGCAACACCATTATGGTCGGATTCGAGTCTAGAGCCCCCCCATGGAGAGGGATGCTGCGTCGTTATGCCCCGCCCCCTGGTCCCCCCAGTATTATGGTAGGGGTTTTGGATATCACTCCCCCCCCCAGTACGCATTGTCGGTCTTTCCCCAGCGCTACATCTCCGAGGTGTTGGGGGGTTGTCCTTTTCCTTCGGGGTTTGGGCCCCCCATTTTTCCCAACAGGAAAAGCTGCCCCCGTGACACGCATTGCCCAAAAAGGTTCTTGTTAATCATCGGGGTTGAATTGATGCCCGGGCCCGGCTGTTCTCCGGATCTTTCACCGATAAAAATTTTTGGTCTATGGTTTTTAACATTGACCAGATTACACCCCAGTTGCCCCCAGATCACCTTTTGGGAACGTGTGGGGTCTTGGTCTGCTGTACCCCAAAACAAAAAAGTCTCTTTGAATCAATGCCGAGGCGTGTGGCAGCGGTAATCTCGAACAATGTCGACTACTCTGGCTACTGATTCTGGAGGGAAACCCTACTTCCAAAAAGCAAAAATTTTAATATTTGTCTTGGTAAAATGTTTATTTAAAAAAATAAATTTTTTTTTTATCTTTGTCTTTTTTGGGTTTTCATTTACGGTGGCCAGCAATTTTTATTCCTTGTTTTGCTGAAAAAATACGCTCACCATTGCAGTCTGTATTTTCTAAAATTTATAACCCTTTTTCTATTAAACTAAGACATTCTGTCTAATAACCAACCGTCATTCGATATTCTGATGGAACTGGTTCTAAAGACTCAAGTTCTTCAATGTCCTGCTCTTGCTCATACATTTCTTTGAGCTCATCAATTGTCAGCTCCCGATTGTGGGAATCAGCGGTTCTTGAACTTCATAATTATTCACTTCTAAATTTATTTTTCTCACAATATCGACAACTTCTTCAATCAGATTACAAATTTTATCAGGCTCTGGCCCTGATTCCGCCTGAATTTCAATGATGAGAAAAAACAAAACAAATGGGGAATCGATGAAATTTGAAATCGCGTAACTCCGAATTCGCGTAATTCAAGGTTTTTCTGTATAGTAAAGAAATAGAACTGTAAGAATAAAAAAAGAGTTACATGTTAATAAATTACTTGTAAATGAAAACAAAATGAAATTATAATCTATATTATGTCGGTTCGATGGTTTAAAGGTAAGCGTGACTGCTTCGAAAGCCCAAGGTTGTGGGTTTGATCCCGGCTAAAGTTGATAGATTTTATAAAGAACAAAAAACCGTAGGCATGCATGTCATATGATTATGTGGCATATAAAAGATCCCTTGAGTTTCAATTTGGCTTTGATACTCTCTACAAAATTAAATCCCGGCAATATTTAGCATACGATGAGAGCTTGTATTAAAATGAATTCAAGTGTCAAAATTTGGTACCATTTCATGCTGGCACTACATGGTGCCAGCATGAAATGGTTTTGGGGACATCGTGTCTGCAAAGGCTTAGTGTTGACATTTTTTTAAAAAAAAGTCTATATTAGTTATATCTCATATATCAATGTTTTTGCTTTCACTGAAAATTGCATAATCCTCAATTTAACAAATAATCTAAATTTTAATAATAAATAAAAGAATGGTAAAGTTAATAATTTGCTCAAAATAAGCGTAAATATTTTATTCTTAAGCGCTATTAATTGTTCACTAGTGATTTTTATTTCGAAAATATTGAGTTATATGATTTGCGAACTTGCTGTTGCAAAAAAATATAAAGCTTTATATTCTTCCATAAAAAAGAAAAAGAAAAAAGAAGAATTTATTATCTAAATACAAGGAAGTGATTTTGTGTATGAATAAATTTCTTACTTTCAAATTTTACAAGAGGCCCTAATGTGACCCGAGATATGGTTTCCAGATCATGCGACAATTCCAAGAGATCGGAACAATATCCGAGCCACTGAAGACTCACCGTGTAGAAAGGCTGATGCACGTTTAATCTGTTGAGGTTCAAATTCCTCCCGTTCGTGTTGTGGGAAAGTTCGGAGAGGAGGGTTCCAGCTTAGGTATCATCTTCGTTATTTGAATGAGATTCAAAATTACCAGGTCCGTCACAAATAGCGCTCATTTTGCCTTAAGTGCGATGTTAATAAACACTCAATTATTCACCTGGAAGAATATCCAGACCAGTTACAGAGCACTAAATAGACACATAAACTTAGATAATTTTACTTGGATTTAACTGCAACGGACGGGTTATAGCTAATGAACTTCCAAAAGAGTTATACTCTCCTTGTGGTACCTGTATTTCAAAGTATACTGTTTATCGAAAGCTTATTGAAGTGAAACAAGGCTTTGTGTCTTCATCTCACTCACTTCATACGGTAGAAGAGTCCACCTGAAGTGGTGCATACAGCATCATCCTTGGATACAGCAGCAGTGAGCCTAAGTTCTCTTCTCTGATGATTCGAGATTCAGCCTGAACTAAGGTTTCATTCCTGGGAACTCGGGTTCATCAATACACTGATGCAGTCGGTTTCGAAAATTTTAAGTCATCTTTTCAAGCATATTGACCGGGATATTGCCAATTTCACTCGGAAGTTGTTCCTTAGGTCTTACAGGAGGTCTTGGAATGATCTTTGTAAACCAGTGTTTCTGAAACTGTGGGAGCGCCCCCTAGGGGGCGTAATAACCCTACGAGGGGCGCTCGAGCATATTGAAAAGTTGAAAACAAAAGATTGTTTAAAAAAATTATTAACTTACTGAAAGTTAACAAACAAATATATTCTGACATAATATTTTATTATCATTTACACTACAATACACTTATAAATATATCAAGTACTGCACAATCTATTTTATTACTAATTTAACAATACTAAGTTAAGGACAAGTTTAATAATCCCCAGTGAGCCCATGGATTTGTGTCATGTTTAAAATTATACGATAACATTAACACTTATCTTGATAATTTGTATGGTTTATAATAAATTCCTTAAATGCCGATCAAAAATTATGTGATTCATTCCCAATGTCACCGTTTAACACGTATGTAAGCGTATGGGGTGTACTGACGGGTGGTGGTGGTGGTGGTGGTAGAAAAGGAATAATCAATCCTCTGAAATAAGGAAATCCTTCGTAAACACTATCAAGGTCATTTTATTGCTTTCCAAAGCCTTCGGGATAATTTTATGGATAGCAGTTCACAGAAAAGATAGTACTTCGGAAAGACGTATATATACGTCTGGGGCAATTAACACACTGGCTAAGTGAAATGTTTATATACGTCGGGGAAATTTAAGAAGTAAAAGTTGTATTGTAGGTTTAGCGTCAAAGTATAGTATCATTGAATTTAATACATCGTTATTATATGTAGGGGGCATGATGCAAATTATGATTGAATGTTGGGTCGTAACCATTGAAAGTTTGAGAAGCACTGTTGTAAGCCAAGGACTTGAGATAAGCACACAGGGAGTAATCAGGAGGCGATAAATCATGTAAGCACTCTGGCCAGTTTACATCCCCTCGCAGGGAGATTGGTCATTCGAGGTAGGCTACTCATAAAATACCCATGGAAATCCTGGAAATGGGGCTGTGACCCCATCTTGTTGTAACCACTCGTTGCCAAGTTCCCTTTTTGGAGAGCGGGTAAGAAGAATTGTTGGATCATTGTAGCATACCGGTCTGAATCGACAAACAAACTTATTCCACATTTTTAGGTGTTCTAACGGTTTTCGGAGGTTTTCTTTCTTTGGAGACATTCCCCGTTGTTCTGAGGGCATCCATCCACATTAAAACACATTTCCGATCAGGAACATGATCTCGTGGAGTGACGACGAAAGGCACGTTGCACTGCAATCACCAACCCACCGTTAGAGAAATATGCCTCCACGGCAAAAGTGCACTGCTGCCTCTGCCACAACATGTTTGAGACTGAGACGGGGGGAGGGGAACACAAATATCCCACTACACTCCCTCCACTGAGCCTTCCTCACGCCCTCTCCCTACGAACATCACTGGAACATATTCAAAGCAGGAAGTTCCCGTTCCCCACCCTGTGTTATACGAACGCATTTCAAGCGCATACTGCATTCACCCTAGTAAATTTTTTTACACCCTAGTAAATTTTTTAATTCTCTAATTTTCTTCTTTAATTATATTTTCTTATCTTTTACCCCACTGGACAAGCGTATTCCACTTTCTACTTTTTAAAATTTTACCTATCTCGCATGAGCAGCCAGCCAGAGGCTATATTCACTTCCACCTCCAACCAGTGAGAGAGCACCCACATAGTTCTCAGCCGTGTATGAACAAACCCCCTCCCCCGATTCCCCGTCAAAACCCAAAACCCATTACATGCAGACGAATAATCAACGAAAGCCAACCCCACATCAAAAACTTTTTTAAAATATAGGGTGGGGGACTGTGTGGTTTTTCAGTCCAGATGCCCAAAATAATGCCATCCACCCCTGTACATTTGGGATTCATGGCATATATTTAATTATTCTACATAATTTTAAAAATTAGCGATTTTTCTACACAAAACATCAGTATTTTTACAGTGGTAAGTATAATAAACAAACTAACATTCATCTTCGATAACGAGTTTTTTTTAGTAGAACTGGGATTTTCACATTTCCAGTATTGCTTTAATTAAACTCAGGAGTCAAATACAATTTTCAAACTTTTATCTCTTTATACATAAAATGAGAAGGCAATTAGAGTCTGACACAAACTTCCTGAAAATTTCCACTGGAAATTCCTAAGAGCAAAATAACCGTTTTATCTATCTAACTAATGTTTCACTCTGCTTGCTCCTTTCAACAAATAATCAGTTTCTTAAGTGAACGTGATGTTAATTTCCAAAGGTCAAGGAGCAAGTAGGTTAGGGCTAATTAGACTGACTTTTTCGTATCGATTTATGAGAACAACAATTGTTCTAGCTCAAATAAAGTGTTGATCACGCAGCAGAAATGGAAGTTTGTAAATAATGACGACGACGAAAAGTTGTTTAGCTACAGCATGCAACTATGCATTATCAGAATTGTCATAATAATTCATCATAATTTTGAGAAACTTTATGGTGGTTCATAAAAATAATGTTCCATAAAACTTGTGAAATCGCCCCCCTAAGGTGACCGTTTCTTTGATTATCCGCGTGAGCTAGAGGTGTAGGGTTTACAAAAGGAACAGACATTTTTGTATCCTTAATATGACTATCAAGAATATTACTTAATCTTCTAACAAATTAGATAATTATATTTAAGAGAGAATCTACAACGAACAAACACACAATAATAGTTATACCGAATCGCGTAACTTGGACCACTATCAATAGCTAAACAGCCCAATCTCACTTCTAATAATATTACAAGTCCTAATATCAAATCGTCAATCCTACCTTAATCCAATCGTAGCTTCAATCCTATGAAGAGGCGTCTGGGCGCGCGTGCAATGGTATACACCTTGACCTAATGGCTTAATCTTCAAGATAACTTCTACTGGCTGTCAACTCACGCTTGTATCAATCGATCACATAACATTCCCCAAATTGCCATTCGACTTACTGAAACTTCTGTTATTTAAAAGCTATCTCATTTTCATTTCATCTTCACTTTTCGCTTCTTGGGTTTTGGTTGGAAAAGAGTTGCCATTAATCTTGGGCCCCCAAAGAACCCAGAGGTCATGTTATAAAAAAAAGGCGCGTGAGCCCGTCACATACTAAAACCTACCAAGCAGTGTGATTTATAAAAGCTAATCAAGTGAGGCAGGGAGAGTTATGTGAATGTCGCACTATAAGGCAACACGAGGGCTATTGGCGACGGACCTCGTAATTTTGAACCTCGATCATGTGTAGAGAATGACACGTGAGCTGGCCACCCCTCCCCAAGCTATGTTACCATATCGAAGGGAAGACTTTGAACTGCGATAAATTTAAGGTCCATCAAAATGTCTACAAGGTGGGTATTCAGTTGCACTAATTCGAACTCATAGCACTCTGGCTATGAGATTGTGATCATAACCTTAAAACTAATCAAAAGGGGAATAGGTTATATTGAGTTAAATAGTAGTTAAATTGTTTCCTATCTTATAGAATTTTTGATGCAGGCTTTTTTACTTAGCTGACTGAACTGAATATCAACATGTAAAGATTTATCTGAAATTAATTGTTCCATTGTTTAATATATTCTTCCAGAATGACTTTATTTTTGAATTAAAAAGTATTGTATCTTTAAATTTATGTACCCTTGATTTTTGTATAGTTATTTTTTTGTATCATTTCGATTAAGTACATTAATGCTTCATCTTATAGAATTGGATATAGAATTCCTTTTGTTTAAAAACGGTTTATAGCATATATATTCTCATGGTTCTTAATTAAAAAATCTTTATTAATTAGGGATTTTTCATTTGAATAAAGAAAGTAAGATATTGAGTGAAAAGCTAGAAATCATATCACTACTAAAATGAATTTTAAATTTTGAACGAGTATTAAATTAAGAACAAGTATATTATTATCCATATTAGTAAAAACAAGATATCCATTTTTCAATACCATTAATTTCTATTACTGGATTTATTATTATCAATTGCTTTTCAAATAATGTTTTCCACGCATGAATTTAATTTACTCCATTCTTGATTTTTTTTCGAAGGCAGCAAACATTCAGGGGGAAAACAATAAGAAAATATTTTTTTTTGTGAGTGACAGAAGTATAATTTACCATGTAACTTTTTAAAATGAATTTTTAGTGTTCTTGAAATTTTTAAAATTATAAAAATTGCCTTAGGTGAATATTTACATAATCTTATGATATGACATTATGACAAAAAATGATACTCACCTATAAAACAAAAATGAAAAACATGAAATGATGTTATAATTTGAAGATAAGGTATTTGAGGGAAATGTGATCTTCCACATGCACAGCAGAAGTAAATTCAAAGAAACATTGTTCTCTTTTCTTTTTTGTAGTTTTGTGAAAATGCCCTCCTTCTCTTTGATTATCTGCTTGAGATGGAGGTGTAGGTTCAACTAAAGAACTAGAAGTTTGCAGGTTCTTAAAATATCTTTATTAAGAACTTGAACTTAAACGTTTAACAGATTAGGTAATAATATAGGTGAGAGAATCTACGATGAACAAACACACAATACAAGTAATACCGAAATAACGTAACTCGGACCACTACCAATATCTAACCCGCCTAATCTCAATTCCAATAATATCGCAAGTCCTAATATTAAATAGTCAATCCTATCTTAATCCAATCGTTGATCCAATACTAAGGAAGTTGCGTCTTTACTCGAGTGCAATGGTATGCACCTTGACCTAATGGCTCTATCTTCGGTGTGATAACCTCTTGCTGCTGTCACTTCACGATTGTATCACTTCTAACATAACATTCCCCAAATTGCCACCTCACTTACTAAAACTTCTGATATTTAAAAGCTATCTAATTTGCATCTTCTATTCACGTTTCACTTCTCTTGGGTTTTGGTTGGAAAAGAGTTGCCATTAATTCTAGCCCCAAAAGAACCCAAAGGACATGTTAATGAAAAGACACGTGAGCCCATCACAGCTTGCTAAAAATTAGTGTAAGTAAAATGAGTTATTTGTCTCGTGAAAATGTTTGTTTTATTTTTGAAACTGTTTTCATTTTTTTGGTTTGTTGCCTAGTCACCAAAAGGACTATTCTGAAGTTGCCGAAATTTCCACCAAAACGGAATTTCTGAAAAATTATGTCTTGTCTCTTCGCGAGCTTCAGAATTCTCAGGTTATATTCTACTGCCGCCAGTGCATTAAAATAAATGTTTAACGCATTCTCATACTCTTCACTGATTTCAAAACGTTTACCACCTTGAAACTATTTCAGATTAGGGAAAAATTTTAATCGTTAGGAGAAAGGTCCGGACTACAGGATGGAGGATCAAAAATTTCCATCCGCGATTCTTGCGTACCGTAACGCAGGATTACAGTGGGCAAGAAGTGCAACAGTGTGATGACGCGTATTGTCTTGAAAAAGCACAACTCCTTTATAAATAATTCTTCACTTACTGCTTTGGATGGCTTTCATAGTCTTCGGAGTCTCACAACAATAACAACACACACACATACACAACTACTGCTACTATTAAGAGCAGTTAAGCTCAACTCTCACCTATTGTGTTTTTATCATTGTTTCAGCTGCAGTGTTCTATTAATATTTTTGAGAATTAGGTTTAAAATGCAGTTTGGCACACCACCTTGACTATGATTAAATAGGTGTAGTATATATATCTTTTTTTTATTTCTATGCTTACACTTTAAACTAAAATAAAATCAGAACTAATTTGATATAGGAGTGCTACGTGCCAAACAGCGCTTGTTGTGGCTGGAATGCAATCCAAGATTGGCAGCATAGATGTAACCATAGTCATTAAAAGTAATTTTATAGAATAGATTATTCCCTGACGAAAGTTTTTGAAATGGTGAAAGAGGGTAGAATTTAAATGGAAAACAAAGAAAGAAATATTGAAAAATGTACTTACTTTTTTTTTAGAACAGTATTTCAAAGGATGAATACCAGGATTTAAAAAAAAAAATAGAATATGAGGAATTGCGAAATGCCGTAGGAAAAGTGAAAAAGAGTGAAATATTAGGTGTATCATTGTTAAAAAAAAGATGAATTTATAAAATAAATAAATTAAAGAACTGAAATGGTAAACCCCAAAAAAAGGTAATAACTGGAAAAATTAAGAATGATTGATTGAGGAATCTTACGAATGGTTATGAATTCGACTCCAATTTCTTGACTCCACCTTCCGAAACGATTTTCCATTCATCCCAATTAATTTTGCGTAATAGGTCAGGAAATTTCATGAAAGAATCCTCTTTTAATGCGAAACAAATTTTTCTAAACTTGTTACCAGGCGATATATCCTTCAAATCTTCCTAGTTGATTGTATTTAAGCAAGGAAGCTTTGAAGTGACGCCAGTAACTTCAATAGTATTGGTATGAGAACCGGTCTCAGAATCAACGAATTCGAGCCAATGGTTAACGGTTAGGTGATCATAAACTCTTTCGCCCAATCTTTTGTAAAATGTCACATAGTCAGAAATAACAGTTGTTCCCCTTATTTGATCCATGATTCGGGAAGTGTTTCTGCCGTCCTGTTGTGTACTGCAACCAGGAAACAGCGTCCTGTCTCAAGCTCGATTCTGCCAAAAACCCATTGTTCTTCTGCGAAATGTCCCCTTTTATATTTTCTCTTCTCAGTTTTGCTCTTGTCAGTTTCAGCAGTTTTACCCTTCCCCCAAGTTTGTATGTGTTAGCCACAATAAAATCGATTAACCTATCCGATGCATAGCTGCACCAATCGGCAATAGCTTGCGAAAAAATTCCGAGTTCCTTATGAATTTGATCGAACGAAGAACGTTTGAAGAATTAATTTATTAGAAGTAAAATGGTGGAAATTGGTATATAATTTAATTCCTGTAAAAAATGAATTAAAGTATCCGACTACGTTTGGAACCGTGATTTTGCAAAGCTCATAAATGGATAATATTTATGATATTTAGTGTCACTTAGATTAGAAAACATATATTAAATTTTTTCTAAGAATATTATTACAATGAAGAATTATTTATAAGTACAATATTTTGACTAAAAATGAACATAGAATGATCAATTTTCAAAACACATTCTCCTCTTATGAAAAATACTTCTATTATAATAATATTTTACTTGCATATATATCAGACCTCTGTACAGAGGTTGAACTAGAAATTTTGAAATATATAGCTTAAAAGTGTAAATTTATCCGTATTTTACCGCAACAGAGGGGAGAAATTTTAAGAAAAAAACACCAATAATTAATTCGATTGGTGGTAACTCAGAAAATAAAGTGAATGTTTCAAAAATCCTAGTTCAGACTCTGTGGAGAAGTCTACTTAATATAAGCAAAATATTATTATTATAGAAGCATTTTTTATAAAAGAAGAAGGTTTTGAAAAAATATTGTTCTAAGTTAATTTTTTGCCAAAATATTGTATTTAAATAATTTTTTTCTTCATAATGTCCTTAAAACTATTTTATACATGTATTCTAATCAAAGTGACACTAAATACTATGAAAATTATCCATTTATGCGCGTTTTTAAAATCACGGTTCCGAACGTAGTCAGATACCATAAATTGAACAGATTTTTTTTATTTTGGCAGTGATTTGCTCCGTTAGATCCGCAATAAAAGACTCGGTCGCCCGACTTTTATGCTGTTACAAAATAATTTTCATTTTTGCCATATTTGTTTCATTTTATGACGGTCAATATCAGCAAATTCTTACATAAGAAAGAGAATAAAAAGAAATTTTTTTTTGGAAAATAAGATCGATAAAAAAGTGAGAAATTTAAACCCCTTTTTAGCCCAAAAATTTAAAAAGAACACCCCATATTTTTTTTAAAAAAAAATATCCGGGAAACTCACCAAAAATAGTGTAAATACCTGTTTAAAAAAATTTAAAAAGAAATAAAACACCAGAATAGAGAAGCGGGGGGAAGAATAAAACGGTTAAAATTTTGTAAAAAAATTTTTTTAATTTTAAAGTTTTTTTTTTTGTAAAAATGCCCTTTAAAAACAATTTTATACATGTATTTAACAAGTGACACTAAATACCCATGAAAATTATCCATTTATGCGCTTTCTTATAATCACGGTTCCCAACGTAGTCGGATACCTTAATAAGTATTAGCGACTTCCGGAAAATTTTCTTCAGGGGAAAAATTTTTTTCAAAAAAAGGTTTACGATTAGAAGACACTCCGAGTATTTTTTTTATATTTGGCTGAGACCCAATATTATTCTTCAAAGCACCCCCGCATTTTCGGTAATTTTCCAATTTAAAATTAGAAAGAAAAAAAAAATATATTTTAAAAGTAACATATTAAAAAAAATTTTAACTTTTTCCTATTTTTTGGAAATTTTTTTAAATTAAATCATTTTTGGTGGGGTTAAAGTTTTTTGGGCATTAATTTTTTTGTATAAGGTGGGGGAGCGATAAAATTATGATTGGAAAAGTGGGTCCCAGTATTGAAATTTTGAGAAGCACGGGTTTTAAATGTTTTTTTTAAAATTTAAAATTAAGGAATCTTAGCTAGACCTACAAAAAGGGAAACCCCACCTTTCTTTTTTTAAAAAATGGCAATGCGTTGAAACCATACCCCCTAGGTAAATTGGAAAATGATGCCAGTTTTTTTTTATTTTACAAAATTTTTTTCCGGAAAAGAAAACCTGGAATACACATGCCCCAAAAACGGGAGCTTCATTTATTTTTGCATGCAATAAAAATTTTAAAATTAATAGTTATTGTTTTCAGTAAAAAACAATAAGTGAAAAAAATATCTTCATTGTTATGTTGGGGTATAAAATATGATAAAGGGTTTTTCCCAGAAAAAAAAAAGAATAAGAATATTATAAAAAATTATTTTTTTTTTGGGAAAAAATTTTTAACGGGAAAAATTTGGAAAAAAAAAACTGTATTTAAAAACATTCTTTTAAAAAAAGAATAATAAAAAATATAAAAAATCAAACAACGCTTCCCAACCCAACCTCTCCAATAACTAGTGGTTTATTTTTCTTTTTTTGGGGGGTATTTTTGTTTATTAATTAGTTATTATTTTCTTTGAAAAATGGTTTTTTTATCAAAACCTTTTTTCTTTTTTTTTCAAAAAAGGGGGCTTGGCCGAATTGCCGAATTTGTTTTCACACACAAATGAAGTTTTATTCAATTTCTAATTTTTCCGATTCACAAAAATTGATATATCTACCGAAAAAATAATGAAAAAAGAATAAGATTAAAAAAAAACGATAGGTTTGTCTTTTTGGGGGGCCCCAAGTCTTTTTTAAGAATATTATTACTGTAAAAATATTTAAATGAATTTTTAAAAAAAAAGGGGCATAGAATGACATTTTTTCAAAATACCCCCTTTGGGAGGCTTTTTCCTATAAAATAGTTTTTTTGCCTATATCTACCCTCAGATCTTTTAAAGAGTCAAAACCCAGCATTTTTAAATAATAAAATTTAAACAGAACGTTTTTCCATTTTTTTAAACAACAGAGTAGAGAAATTTTAAAAAAAATACACTGAAATTATTTCAATTGGTAGAACCCTGAAAATAATGTAAATTTTTTAAAAAATCCCCGTTAAACCCTTGGAGAAAACTTTTTTTAACTTTAAAATCTGGAAGCAAATTTAAAAGAAATATGACCAGTTGCATAAAAAAGAGAATATTGGGGGCCTCCCTACAAAGTCGGGTTTTTGGGCCCCCAACCCCAAAATCCAATTTTCTCCCAAAAATGGGGTGTACTTTATACCACTGAATGTGACACAAAATTAAATTTTTTCCCAGTTCAGATTTAAAAAATTCTACTTCATAGTGTTAACTTGGGATCAAATCCTTTTAAAATAAGTTTATTTTATCTAAATGAAAATTTATTTGTAAAAATGGAAAAATGTTTTCTTTTTGACCTTCAAAACTTGGGGTTTACTTTTCCCTTTGGGAGTGTTGACAATTTTTTTTTGAGTCAATATAAATTCAAAAATTGAGAATGTGAACTTATTTGTGGGTTTTTTCTAAAAAACCAGCAACAGCCTCCGGACAGGAGGGGATTACTTTTGTCTAGCGGTCATGTTACTCGGCTATGAATCCATAGGCCCGCGAGTTCTAATCTCCGACATTGGTGACCAGGGGCTGAAAAGAAAAACGCAAACCTTCGGGATTTGTCGCGGTCCCCATCCACCCGCAAAAAAAAAAGAAACCCAAAAAGTCGTCAGACCCACCTGCCCATAAAAAAAAGTGTCACAAAAAATTAAGGGCCCGCCCCGCGCTCGCCATTACAACAAATATCTCGTTCGTTCGCCTACCCACCGACTCACTGGAGGGGTGTACTGTGGTGATATCAAAACCCGGGACGGGAAATCATTTTTGTCTAGTGGTCATGTTCCCGGGTTTTAAAAAACCATAGGTCGCAAGTTCTAATCACCGACATATTTAAGTTTTTTTAATTGGGCTTTTTTTTTTAACGGCAAAAGTTTTTTAAAAAATTTAAAAGTTTTGGGAATTAAAAATTTGGGACCTTTATATGATGAACTTCAAATTTCCCGAATTTTTTTCCTGGTACTGGTTTAAAAAAGTATTTTTAAATTAAAAGGGTAAAAATTTTTAAGGGAAATTTTTTCTACTTGAGAAACTTTTTTGGGATTTAGAGACTTCCAAAAAAGGCAAAAGGAATATATTTTAAAAATTTTTTTAAAAGTAGTAATTTTTAAAAATATTAAAAATATTTTAAAAAATTAAAAAATGGTTTTTAATTTTCAAATGTATATCCATAAAAATTTTTGATAAAAGTTAAACTTTTTGGGAAACTAAAAAAGGTTAAATAATTATGTCCCATTTATGTATAATTAAGAAACATTTTTTTTATGCTTTTTGAATTTTATTTAGTTTTAAGTCTATAAATTATGAAAAATTTTTAATTTATCATTACTTTATAAAAAAAAAGAAAAAAAAAAACATTTGCTGATGAAAAGCAATTATTCCCCATTTTGGGGAGAGAAATTCTTTTTTGGGAAAAAAATTTGGATGAAGTCCAACCCCAAAAAATTAATTGCGTTGTTTTTTAAATAAAACCGTAATTTGTCAAGTTTTTTTTTTAGAATTTCATTTTTTTTTAAATTATTTGTCAATTTTAAAAAATATTCTCAACGTTGACAATTCCCAGATATTTTACTAAATAACAGTCACAAAAGGCGGATAAATGGGAAAAAACAACAATGCCCAAAATTTCTTTTTTAAATCCCAACTTTCACCATTTTTATCTCACTTTTTTTTTGTTTTTCGTACTATCTGTGCAAATTTTTAAATCTTTTTTAATTTTTTAAAAGTACAATTTAAAATACTTTACCCCTGCTATTGTTTTTCAAATGGGTGAAATTTTTTGAATAATTTTTTTTTAGTTAAAAAAATTTTTTAAACATTTTCAAAATTCAAATCTTTTTTTTCATTAGAAATAATGTTTGCTCGATACTTTTAAAAAAGCTGTTTAAATTTGTTGGGGAAAAAGAAAAAACAAAGCATTTTAAAAGTTTTTTTAATAAAAATTATTTCATTAAAACTTTCTTTTAAAAAAAAATGTACTGTTACCCCTTTTTCCCAATTTACATTACAAAAAATAAAAAATTTTTTTTAAAAAAAGGACATATTATTCTAAATGGTTTTTCTGAACCTTACGATAATTGCGATAGGTAATAACCTTTATTTTTTAACCACATTATCCATTTCTAACAAAATTAAAAATTTTTTTACTGCAGCAAAATTATTTTTTTTTCTTTTTTAAATTTAAAATTTTATTGTATGCACCACTTTTTAATAGAGTTCCCGGGGTTTTTAATTTTTTTCAAATGTTTGCCTTTAAAAAAAATTCATGGAATGCTTTTTAAGTAGACATCGCTTTTTTTTTTCGGGGGGTTAATTCCCCCATAAAAGGGGGGTTTTTTTTCCCGCCTTTTAAACTCAAGGGGGTTTTTCCTCCCCTTTTTATAAAATAAAAAATTTTATGATTAGTATTTGTTTTTTTTTTTTTATTATATATTGGGTGGAAATAGGGGAAATAAAAATGGAATTTTTTTAATTTTTTTATCTGGAAAGTGTAATATGGAAACCTTTGCTAATATGGCAAAAGTTTTTTAAAAAAAAAAACAGTTGATTAAAAAAAAAAAAAGAAGATACCGGTTTAAAAATTTTGAAAACGCTTGGGGTATTAATTTTATGTAAAAAAACATTGACACCTTGCAAGCTGTTTTTAAAACAAGGGAAAAAAGGTTTTTTGGGGCCCAACAACCACCTCTAAAAATGAAATGGTCCATTTGGTTAACCGGGGGAAATGGTTTCCCCCTTTTTTGTTTGTTGTAACGGTTTTAAATTTTTTTTTTCAAGCCGTCCAACTATATCCAAGAAATTATTGTTTTTTTTTTTAATTTGGGTTGTTGTATGGCAACAGTGTTTTTTAAAAAAGTTTTTAGTTTTTGTTTTTATTTTTTCTTTACTGTTGATAAAAGGCTGTGTATTTTATGAACATATTACTCATCCCCGGGGGGAAATGTTGAAGTTTCGATAAAGGGGGGTCGGGGGGGTTTAAAGTGGGGTGTTATTTTCCCCAAATCTTAAAAAGGGTTTTATCCTTTTTATTTTTTTTTTTTTTGGGTTTCCCTTTTTCCCAAAAGAGGTTTTTTTTTCCCCCTTTCCCTTTTGGGTTTTATTTTTTTTAATTTTTCCCAAATTTTTATTTTTTTTTCTGGGGTTTTTTAAAAAAAATTCAAGCTGAGTCATTCCCGAATTTTTTCGTCACCCGATTTTGAGGAACCCCAGGTCACTAAATTTTTTTAACAAGGGGAAACAGGGAAATTTTAAAAAATTTTTTTCAGATCTTCTGTTGTGGGGTGAGGAAAATTATTTTTCAGGGTGGACAAAGAATTATATCCAAAAAACAATATATTAGTAGAAAATAGTCAAAGGGTTTTCTCAGATTCCCAAAAACCAACCCACAGCTATTACATTTCAAAAAAAAAAAAAAGTCTGTTATTGGAAAAAAAAATAAAAAAATATGTCTTTTTTCCGTAATGGAAAAAAGATTCTCTACGCTAAAACCCAGTTTGTGCAGCACAAATACTATCTTTTGGGAAAATTTTTTAAAAATGTTTGGTTTTAAAACGAATATTTTTTTGGGGGGAATCACATCTAAATTTTTGAAATTTCCCCTTTTTTAAAATATCTCTTTTAAAGGGGGATAAAAAAAGCCGAAACCCAAAATTTAAATTTTTAGTAATTAAAATGAGAAAAATTTATTAAAAAGGGACTCGGCAACCATTTCAAAAAATATTTAAATTTCAATGCTTAGGAAAATTTACCGGAAAAATATAAAAATTTTGGTTCATCAATCATCGAATTCAAAATTTCAAAATAAACCCAGACAATGTACAACCTGTTTTCCCGTTTCCCGCATTCCCTTTGTTTTGCCAAAACTGCAATATTTATCCCAAATGTGGGCATTCTGGACAATGTTCTAATAACTGAGATGCCCTAAATTGCAAAAGGGGATCACCCCCTAACCAATTAAATTGCCCCGAATATATAAAAAAAAAATTGGGAAATTTTAAATGTGAGCAAAACCCTCTTACGGGGGGAAACGCGAAAAAAGATTCCCTGACAATAAAAAAGGGGATCCCCATTTTGCAGTAATTCAGACTAATGCCGTTAATCCAAAAAATGCAAGACTATCTGGAAAAAAAATTGAAAACATGTTTAAAAACATCTTTTTAAAACCCAAAAATTTAAAAAACAAACCCCTTTTAATTTTGGAAGCTTTTCAAAAACATTGGGGTTTTGTACTTTCTCACCTTTGGGAAGGTTTTTAAATGGGAAAATCGTCATTCCCCCTTGCGGAAGAAAAAAACCGTGTAACAAATCCTAATCCATAAAAAAGCCCATCTAGTAAAGTGGTAAATAAAAAAGAAAGGGGGTAATTGGGAAATTATGAGGATTTTGTAAATACGTTCCCCTTTCGAATTTTTTTTTTTGGGGGGAATTATTGGGCTTCATTAGTTTGTTTTTTTCTTTCCTCAAAGGGGGGGATAGTTTTTTTTATAGTTAAAATTTTTTTTTTAAATATTTATGAATATATAATTCAATGGAATTGTAGGGGCCCCAAAAAAAAATTCATATTTGGGTTTAAAAATCCCTCCCTTTTCTGAAGCGGATATCCCGGGTTTTTTTAAGAAACCCCTTTTTAAACCCAAATTTATGATAATATAAATTTCCCCCAAAAAAAACCTTTTTAAAAAAAAGGAAAAGATCAGGTGGTGGTTTTTGTAATAAATTTTTCCTTTTTAAAAAATTTCTGCACAACAGATTCTTTTTTCAGATTCAACAAATCAAAGATTTTAGAATTCCTCGCAATTAAAATAGATGTTTTGGGAAAAATTTTTTTATATTGTAAATATTTATGCTCCCGAGGATTTAATATTATACTGATTTAAAAACTTTTTTTGAATCCCCAACGGCTCCAATTTTTCATTTTTGGGGGATTTTAACCTAAAAACCCCCCAAAGTTGGGGGTCGAATCACATCTCAAGGTATAGTAATGAATTTGTTGAATGGATTCGTTCTTTAAATTTTGGGTTTTCTTCCCACTGTTCCCACATTTTAGAAGTTCAGAAAGGGAAAAGCATCATTAATAAGTCTTCAGAAATTTTTTCGGGGGTTGTTTTGGTACTGCCAAAAATTTTGTTTTAGGTAACCCTTTTTAAAGTGATCAAGCCAATTATTACAGAGTTTTCTCTCCTCAATTCAAATAAGCGAATTTTTTAAAAAGTAAACTGGCAAGCTGTTATGAATGAAACGCATTTTATTTTAAATAATCCAGAAGTTTATTTTGAGAATCTTTCCGATAAGATATCACAAGTCATTACTAATAATATTAGGGAAATTAAAGTTTCGAATAGATCCTTCCCACCATGGTGGAATAGTACCTGTTATAAATTCTATAAGCTTAAAAAATATTTAGGAAGAGAACTAGTAGAGAGATTTCACCTGAATTATATGGATATTTCTAATGGATATTTCTATGGATATTTCTAATCCCAAGATGTTTTTTAATATTCTGAAAAAATTTTCCACAGTTACTGACACCGATCACAAAAACTTAATATTCTTCAGCTTAATAATATGTTTATCACTCATCCTCAATTGCAAGCAAATATGCTTGCAAATTATTTTGCATCTAAAAATGCCTATCATGAACCACTTCCTTTGGATTTTCTCAACGACAAAAATAACCTTCTTAAAAAACCATTTCATATTTTTGAATTACATAGTGCAATAAGAAATTCATAAAACACAACTCCTGGAGCTGATCATGTTACGGCAACTTTCTTTAAAAACCTTGATCAGAGAATCAACGTAATGCGTAGTTTTAAGATATTTTCAAAAATTATTTGATAATGCAATTGTTCCAGATTCTTGGAAGCATGCAATCGCTCTCCCGATTCCAAAACCGTGTAGAGATAAAACTAAGATGTCTTCCTACAGACTAATAGCTCTGACTTCTGTATTTTCAAAAACTTTTGAGAGAATTTTAACTAATCGGATTTCTTACTATTTAACTAAAGAAAGAAACTTCATCCCCAACACATTATGGTTTCTGTTCCTTTCAAAGATAGCAGAAGTGCTACTTATCTTGTACATAAGGCAGTGTTTCTCAAAGTGGAGGGGGGCGAGCATATCGAAAATAAAAGATTAAAAAAAATTTAATTTACTGTAATAAAATAAGAAAATACTTTGTGACATAATAAAAAATACACATTTACACTGATAGAATTTATTAGTATTACTTCATCAAACATAAAAGCTTTCATTTCGATACATTCATTAGCTATCTGATCCTATAAATAAATAAAAAAACATCACATTTTGTTTGATTTGCTAATCCATTATTTCAGAGAAGACAAAACCCAGACTCAGAGAAACATTTTAGGAAGATAAAAAATTCATCAGTTTGACCTTCGAACTTATTGGTATCGTTAGTTCGTTCCTTTTTTATGTCTTTATTTTTCATTTAGGGAAGTTGTAAATAATGCGCCTATATACGAAAGAGTTATATGACATTTCGAAAAGCATAGAAATCACTTTGAAGGATTATTTGGCCAATATTTATTTGTATGAGTATTCTGAAACATGTAAAGCATGATATAAAAAACGTTTTATATTCATTTTTAGAACTTAACATTCATAGTTTTACATTGATTATACATTTAACCCGGGAGCGTTCGCACGGGATACAAACTACAAAGATTTGAACAAAATATGTTAGTTTTGCTTGCAGATATCATTCCTGTAACGTTCATGAAAAGTTTCTGTGATTTGTGTCCTTTATTAAGGTCACGTACCTTAGAAACATTTTAATTCGGTTCTATTGGAATTTTTCTCAAATTATCAATGAAGAAAGGTAGAAAGTAGGTAAGTATACTTTCTCTTCGTTAAATTATTCACTGGAATTGTGATTTTTATTGTGTACAATAAAAATAATTGTAAAATAATTCTGGGTGACTCCGTCACCCCGCGACTATTACCATTAGTATCGAATGCGCGTCTGCTCCCGGGTTAAAACATTTTGAAGTCTTCTCGTTTTAAATATTAAAAATAACACAATTTTCTTTATCGGAATTTTACATTCTTTTTCTTTTCTTAACATTAATAATAAATGCTAATTTGTGTGGATTACAATTACACACACACACACACACACACACACACACACAGTTCGCTTAAATCTATTTATAATATGAGCATTCATTTAAAAAAATCATTTTACATTTTGTATTCATTGCCGTGCTCTTGGTTTTACTCTCCTTACAATTCCGCAAGTGCCGACTGAGTGGCGTAGTTGGTTTGTCACTGGCCATCTGCACCTAAGGTTGCGGGTTCAACCCCAGCCCATGTCAGTGGATTTTCATGATGCAGAAAATCGACAACGGCCATGTCGTATGATTATTCGGCATGTAAAAAATCCCTTGAAGTGCCCGTTTGGTTTGGCTGCCAAAATTTTTAAGTTCAATTCTGTATCGTCAGAGCTCAGGTACCTCCCTCTGAGGAGGAAACTGGGCATCAAAATTACTTGCGGCAATTGGTATCGCCTATTATACGGTGCCGCACTAAAAAGTGATACCAGCTCCTGGGGAATAAGCTAGGTCTGCAAAGGTAAAAAATACCAACATTTGCAATTACACGTTTTGCGCAGATGTCGGATTTTGTCGCAGATTCAGTTTACCCAGACTCACGCAGACGTTTCGCGAGAACTCTAATTGTGACGGATATGATAAGAGAGCAACATAGACTAGACTATTTTTCTAATGACATTTAACTTTTAGAAATGATGATGGAAGAAATAAATCTTTGAATAAATATCATTTTTTGCAATCTTCTCCAATTTAAAAATTATAGATACGTAAAATAACATGATAATTATCGTATTACTTAAAAAAGTAATTTGTTTAAAATATACACTGGTGTGCAAAAATTAAGCAACAGGTGGGTTTATTCCATAACTTCAAGGAAAATCATGTAGAGACATGAAATTTGAAATAAGGGAGAGTATTATGTACGTAAAGGATGACGAAAGCATCGGTGCTGAAAAAGGAATACAACGCATACGGTATGGAATCAAAACAAAAAAAAGTTTTTTTGGCATGTATCGTGACTCGATTGTCTATCCAACAGGAGAACAACAAGCAGATGTTCCCTTAATATGGTATATGCCCTCCCCTACAATGGTTGCTTTACCGTCTCCGATACCAGAACCAGCTGGTGCAACATTTCTTGAGGTAGGAGTGCCATTCCTCAATCAACATCTGTTTGAGTTGTTGGTTGTACCCGGATGATGTGAGCGGGGGTCAATACGTTCTCCCCAAAGCATCCACACATGTTCGATGGGATTTAAATCTGGGGGGCACGCTGGCCAATCCATTCGAGTGATATTTCACTTTCCAGCAGCCCCTCAACAGCAGAGTGATGTGGCAGTGCATTGTCATCCATAAAGATGAAGTTCAAATGGCACCTCGGAAAAGATGCAGATGGGGAAGAAGTACCCCCTCACAATAGCGATCCCCGGTTACAGACCCTCTGTCGAAAATGGGAAGCTCAGTTCCGCCATTCGCATAATGCCAACCCAGACAAGAACTCCAGGACCACCGTAACGATGTCTTTCCTTGATGTTACTGGGATAAAACCGGGTCCCGGGTCTCTCTCCAAACAAAACGCGTTGAGAATCGCTTCTGGTACTGAACCGACTCTCAACCGTAAAGAGAACACGACTCCATTGATCAGTTGTCCAGTTTTTGTGCTCTCTGTCCCACTGTAAACGTGGTTTCGTGGCTATCTTTCAACGGGAGGCAGCGTTCAGGGCGGCGGGTGAACAGGCCCCTTGTGAAAGCGTCTGGCCACAGTAAACCGCTACACTTGTCGACCTGTTGCTGTACAGAGTTTCTGAGCAATGGCGCTTGCTGACTGCATTCGAAATTTTTTTACCTGCAGGATGATATATCGGTTATTCCCCTGCAGTTGTCGTCCCGGGCGGCCCACCAACCTTTCTAACAGCTGTACCTTGTGGTTTGGAACGCTTTCCAAGCGATCGAAACGACACTTTTGTTGATTCCGAACTCTGCAGCTACACTGGTGACAGTACGCCCCCTCCTCCAGCTTTCCGATCATTCTTCCAGGTGATTTCTTCTAGCCATATTTCACGAACTGACTCACTGGCACTTGCAGAGAATATGGTGAATTGCGTCTCCGTCCATCATTTCATTCTACGTTGAGCAGCGCGCGCCGACATCACGCGTTTTGCATACGCTCACATCGCTTCGGGACGTTTTGTCCCTGATATTTGCATACGCATGACGTTTCTACTGACTTACGTGTTCCCCACTGATCTCCAGACCTCCTTTTCTGCAATTTCATGGCTATCTGCTAAATTTTTACATTGTTGCTTAAGTTTTGCACACCAGTGTATATTACTTATAAAAGTATATATATATATATATAATTTGCTTAAAATATATATTACTTAAAAGTAACAAATATAAAATTTAATACTTTCTTCTGAATTTGTATGGTTTATGATTAAGATCGTATGGTTGCTTTAGCGACAAAGTGCATTATCATTATATAAGGGGGGCGCGATAAAAATTATGATTGAAAATTGGGTCACCAGTAGTGAAAGTTTGAGAAGCACTGACATAAGGCAATAATGAATGCAAAATTACAGAAATAATTTTTTGTAGGAATAAGTTTAGACATTAAAAATGCATAAGACTCTGTTTACTTGGATGGTCTTATTTATAAATGTTTACAAATTGGTATAGCAGGAAACAGCAAATTGGATACATAAATTTCTCACATCTCGAACATTCCAAATAAAATGGAGGGGTTATTTTTCTCCCAAAAAGCTTGTTCCGCAGGGCCTAGCCCAAAGCAGTGTCCTATCTCCTATTTTGTATACTATTTACATGCATGATATTTTCGATACCTTAGAGTCGGAAGTTGAATGCCTGGTTTATGCCGATGACATTTTTATATTTTGCTCTCATAAATCCCTTAATGTTATTTGCAAAAAAATACAAAATACACTGGAAAGAATTTCCCAGTGGTGTAAATATTGGAAACTGAATTTAAGCCCAGAGAAATGTACAATAGCTGAATTATCAAATAAAAAGAAATTATACCTTCCTAATATTTTGTTGGATGGATTTCCCACAATGGCAAAACCTATTAAATACTTAGGAGTTTTTTTCTAAACGCTGTCAAATTTTTATATTAAAATCACTTAAGTAGTAAAGCCTTGAAAAGGATCAATGCACTAAAGGGTGTGGCATAAAACATTATGGGCAGAGATCAAGAGATTTCATTAATTTAGTTAATAATAGCATATGCAGTGTTTTTATTACATTTGTCACATAATAAATAAATGGTCTGAAAATCAATTTAAAAACCCTTTTAATGTTATTCAAAAAAAAAGCCCCCCGAATAACCTTAGGTCTCCCTCAATGGACCCCAAATATTGTGCTACTAAAGTTAGCTGGTCAAGAAATTTTGTCAAAAAATAGAAGATTGGCAAAAAAAGTTTTTTTTTACTCAAATCTCTAAAGCCCCGTTTACATGGAAGCCGGCAAAATACCGGCAATTTCGAAATGCGGATGAAAGCCGGGATATTTTTTCAACCCGTTTACATGAGAATCGGGTGCGTTTACTTGAGAATCTGGTGATTGGTTGATAGATTCACGTGATTATAAAATGTAACCATGGAAACAACTAGAATTTTAGGGGATTATCATGAAGAGGACATGTGATTATGTTTTTCGTTTTTTACCGCCAAACATTTTTTGTTTACTATTATTTATGCCTTGACATTTACGTTATACCCGCTAAAATTTCGTATTTGACATACGTGGTTGCTCGATTATAGTAAAAGATGTTGATTGTCGGGAAAAAAAATCTTTTTAATATCCCGGTAAAAATTGGGCCGTTTTGTAAACATGGATAAGAATGACATTTGTTTTCATCAACCGTTTTGAAACCGTCGCCA
>BMAV01004471.1:0-30674 GCA_019973955.1 Trichonephila inaurata madagascariensis | reverse complement strand
CCCCTTGGGTGGAAGTTAGAAGGGGTGTATTTGGTATTGTTTTCCCCAATTGATAAATTTCAAAACGAGAGGTTCGCCCCAAAACCCCTCGAGTAGCTGAATAGGGAGTTAATTTCCCGCTCAAAATTTCAAGACTAACGTCAAATGAAAAAAAACCCCTTAGGTTGTTTTGATTTATTTTCCCAAAAATGAACTCGTTTTGTGTTTCAATGCCCCCTTTGACGGTCCCAGGGGCGGTAGCCCAGTGGTAAAGATAGATCATGGCGGTATGTGGGAGTTGCCCCCGTCCCATTAAAGACCCCCCGGAAAAAGGGCAGCGGTGGACGTTAAATCTGGGGAGAGCTAAAAACCCTTTCGTTGGTTTTAGCTAGAGAGGGGGGGGAGGCCCGCTCAGGTGTCATCCACGTCATTTGACCATGGTTAAAAAATTACGTGTTCGTCGCCAAAACCCCCGTGTTGCTGAACAGTGCGGTGTTGATTTTCGTACCACTGACAACCGCATCGAAGTCCATAATTTCACTGTGGAAAGGGGATACTTTACGCGTCGTTCCCGCATCTTTGAACCCCATGCGGTCAACGTAACTAACCTGGCCGGTTTTCATGCCAAGAACGTTGAAGCCCCATTGATAAGGAGGCGATGAATCTTCAAGGCTCAAACGTCCCTTTGGTGTGGAAGAAAGGGGGGCCAGTTCGGGTTTGTCCTCGAAAGATCATAGTTCAAAATTGCGAAGTTTATCGCTAAAAGTCCTCGAGTAGCTGTACCCAGTGGTTTGGTATCGGATCGGGTTGCCTTTTCACAGTTCGCCCAGTCCACAAAGACACACCGGAAGCGATGCAGTTTAAAACTGTCGAGAGCGAAACGCCTCCCCTTGGTGGGGGTGGTAGTTTGAGAGGGAGTCCGATTGTCCACGTCACTTGACCATGGTTCAAAATTTGGGTCCGTCGCCAAAAGCCCTTGTGGGAACAGTACGACGAAATTCAATCAATCGTTGAAGAAGACTAACAAAGAAAAAAAACATCCAAATTATTTAAAAAGAATAAAAATATTAATCTTTTTAAATATCTTGAACATCATAATGTTTTTTTGAAAATTTTTATTTAAAACAAATATAGCAACTCAAAGACTTAAAATCGTTATTCTCCATGGATTTGGAGTTTAAAAAGGGGGGAAAGGGGGGATTACCTAAAGAAATTAATAACATGAATTATAAAAAATTATAGTTTGTGAAAATTAGAACGTTTTTATGAATCGAACTAAAATTTAAAAAAATTTTTTTAAAAAAAAAAAGAAACGAAAAAATTTTAATGTCAGGGGGGAAAAAGCGGGAGTGCTTTGTACTACATTTTTAAAACAACTCGCATTTCGAATAGAACTAGTAAGAAATAATATAGAGCACCCCCACGCTTTTTTCCCAATGGCTAATTTTCTGTTAAACCATTTTATTTTTAAAAAAGAATTTTTATTTTTTAGTTTGATTAAATTATGCGAATTTTTTTTTCAAACAAAGTTTATTTTTCACTTAGTTCGATCTAAAAAAAAGCTTTTTTTAAAACTATATTTATTCTTGTTGAATTTATCCTGAGTTTGATATTTGGGTCCAGAATTATGGGGCCCGGGGGAAATTTTTAAACGCATTGCTAAAATTTTTTCGTATTATCACTTAAAACTATTGTTTATAAAAAATAAAAATATTTAGAAAAGTTAGAACACAAATTATTTGTATTCCATGTACGAGTTTTTTTTCATTTTCAAAAACTACACCCACCCACCGTTTACCTTTTCACAAAAGAACACTTTTGTTTTTTTTTTTACTAACCATGTTATTTTGCGGTTTTGGGGGTGCATTTTAATCTTTTATTGCAAATTGGGAATTATGCCAAATCTGAAGGGTTTTATGCAATTAGTCGCCAAATCTAGAAACGATATGAATGTTTTGACAAATTTGTAAATCCTTAATTTTTAAAAAATCCTGATCGGGACAATGAAAAAAAAATTGTGAAATTGTATTGTCATGGCCCTTTGACAAGTTGGGGAAAATTTTGAATTAATCTGACCTTTTTTAAGTGGGAAAATGGAGTTCAGATTCCATTCATACAAGTGAAACTTTTAAAAAAAAGATGTACAGCAACAAAAAAAACTAGCTTGTAAAAATGGTATGCAGAATTGGGAAAAAGTATTGTATTCTAATGGGAAACACGATTAACACGTTCTCAACCATCCGAATAAGAATAGTTTGGAAACCCCCAAATCAAAAAACCCCGTATAAACCCCTTTTTTTTTTTCCCAAATTAATGAAAAAAAAAGGTCAAACGCTCAATAAAAGAAACAAAAAATTTAAAAATTTACACCCGAAGTTTAAACCCCCAAGTGCTCAATCTTTTCTAGGATCTTTCTACTTTTTTGTCTAATTTCCCCATTTTTCTTTTTCGTTTAAAGGTTTATTCTATATGCCATGTGTTTTCTCAATTTGAATAACATATTTCCACATTGTTCTTGTATCAATAAACCAGTTTTCCTTGAGGATTAAAGAGCAAGGGAGACATGGCAGTGAAGTAGTCGTGGTCACGAACTTCATCGTTTTGTTAAAAAACTAGTTCAGAGTTAGGGACTTGGCTTCACAAAAGATTTACCACGCAGAATAACAAGTTCGTAATGTTTAGTAAAAATGTACTTTAAAATAGTTACAAGAAGGGGCATGTCATGATTAAATGACCGTACTGAGGTGCCATCTCGGGAGGTGTATTTATCGCTTGGAGGTAGTCCAGGGTTTCTCTAACTGTGGTGCGCGCCCCCTTGAAGAGCGTGATAACTCTACAAGGGAGTGCGAGCATATTGAAAAGTCTAAAACAAAAGTTTATTTAAAAAATTAGTTTACTGAAAGAAACAAAATACATTCTAACATAATAAAAGATAAATACACATTTATACTGATATATTTGCACTTATAAATGTATTAGTACTGTACAATGTATTTTATAATTAATTTAACAATACTAAGTAAAAGTTTGGTAATTACCAGTGACCCACCATGCTTGTATTAACACCCCTTTTGATAATTTGTGCGGTTTATAATTAATCCCTAAAAAAACCGCTGATTAAAAGTTGTGCTATTCGCTCCCCAATGACAGTTTTCCGTGTAGGCGCGCGTATGTGATGTATGGGGGGGAGGAATGAATAAGCAAATCCCCTGAAATAAGAATCCTTCGCAAACACTGTCAAGGTCCTTTTAGTGCGTTAGAAAGCCTTCGGAATTTTATGGGTGCACAGAAAAGATCGTACTTCGGAAATACTTGTATATATGTCCGAGGTAATTAATACTTTGGCTGAGTAAGACGTTTATATACGCCGTTATATATCAGTTTCAGCGGTTCTTAAACTGGTTGGTGAAGGTCTGTTATTTTATGTTAAGATATCCTAGTTTATAAGCTTTGAAAGGCCTCTTGGAAAAATTGAAAGATGTGCTAGACTAAATCACTGAATTTGCCCTTAATGAAAAACTCTACTAAAAATGTTTTAAACAAGAATATTAACTCTGTCAGTATTAAATTAGTATTTTGTAACATTTTCTATTTTAGAAAACAATCTAATTAAAAAGTGTTAAATTCTGTATATAAGTATCAAAGGCGGTCTTGGGAATATTTAGGAATCTTTAAATCACCCAGTCAAGTGTAGGAAGCTAAGGAGGGGCGTTCAGAATCAGGGAGGGTGGATGTCAAACTGATACATAAAGGGGGACCACGGTGTTCCTCTTTGTACGCACGGGCGTCTTAAGACTTCTTGAGGCCTTGGGCTCCATGCAAAATTAGAGCCCACCTTTGACCATGAAAAGTAGGCATTGTATATTCTGCGTTGTCAAATACTCGAACATACGATAACCTGCTACAAATAAATAGGCGCGACTCAATCTGAAACATAGCCACAAACCGACTGCCACCTTTCGATTAAATGAGTAATGATGGTGATCCTAGGCCAGGGATGGCGAACCAATGGCACGTGACCCAATATTTTGGGTGAGTCGCTAATCAAAACAATTTGCATTTTAGTTCAAAATAACAAAGTTCACTATGAAGTATTAAGGAATACACGCGAGTGATCAGTCGCGTTTTTAGACATATGTCAACATTTCAAAGAATTGAACGTAAAGCCTCGAGACACAAAGTTATTTTCAAGAGGGATCTCGACGCTTTTGACGCTAAATTGCATAATTTCGAAAACGATATTATGAAAAGAAATTACAAGTACTTCCCACATCTGAAACAACCAGACAAAGGAGAAAAATTATTAAAGAATTTATTTCCATAATTATGTATCCTAATGAGACTTCATTTGATAAACTGCACTTATCTCAATTAGATTGGTTGGAAATTGAAGAAATGCAAACTGGGGGGTTGATTTCCAGTCTAGTTCAAAATGGATTCAACAATTTACTGAAACAAAGAAAATGTTGGAATTGATTGAAACAGAAAAATTAACAAGCAATGTAAGTAAAAATGCCAGTAACGAAATTTTGGAAACTTAAAATTCGATTCCAGACACATTTATAACTGTTAGAAGCTGGATCTTGCTATATATATTTTAACCCTATTTTCATCTGCCGATCCTCGACAATCATTTTCAGAGACGAATAACATTTAAGACTCGCTTAGAAACCATTTGGCAGATGACTAATTCAGCATGCGTTCTGCTAAAAGTAACATCTTACACAATCCAAATGCAAGTTATTTGTCATCTAATCGGCAACAAAAGAAGTCACACTAATGTTACTTTAATTTGAATTATACATATATCTTAAACATTTTCTACTATACAGCGCAAAATGTTTTTTAATAGTAAGTAAAGAGTTTTGAGTTGTTAGTATTTAGTTTATTTTTCCTAAAATCACAAGTCAAAATTATTTGGCACGTCTATACCCCTTTAAACATTTTTTTAGAAAAAGTGGCACGTTGATCCAAAAAGGCTCATGCCTTATGACGTCCCTGCTTGTAAACAAACTATATCGAATGTTTTGAATAATTTCTTGCGTTCTCTTTCAGGATCACTCATCGAAAGCTCTTTAAAGAATGAATCTCCTGGATATCGCTGGTGTCTTTGTTTTAGGAACAGTTGCTGTTTTCAGAAATATCTTCGAACCACAATTTCGTGTTGTGCGAGGAACAGCTATGGTTTTGTACAGAATGACTTTTTCTCTGATAGCACTTCCGACAGTGCTGTGGAATCATTATCAGCGCCTCCCCGCAGTTCTTAGCTTTACATTCGAGGATATCTTGAGAAATATCGATCAGCTGAGGTACCATCTGACGTCACGAGTCGCCGCCGAGAAGGAAAGACAAGCGGATGAAGTCGTCGAACAATACGTATTTATCATGCACTGTGCACGATTACTAAGAAAATCGTACTACAACGCGCTAGTTACTTTTGGAATGTTTTTAAATGCAGTGAAGATACTGTATTGTTTTTTCCGGGTCACAGTATTTACTTTACCGAGATTCTTTGAAATCAAGCCTTAAACTTGCATTTGTATATCTTTTGTCGAATCCAATTGAGGCTTTTTCCTCGATACTTCACGACATTATTAATCAATTCATTAATTGATTTGAGGTCAATATAACTGCTAGAATACTCTTTCCGATTTTATGTGGTCTGACACGAGACGAAATTAAGTCGTCTTAAAGAAACCCAGAACTATTTTTAAATGAGAATCAAATTAAAATTATGGATTATATTTTTCGATTTAAATATGAAGATTTATTAATTGCAAGGATTTAAAGTGAATTGATTGATCTATATTTGTTTAAAAAAATAACTTGGCATCAAATTTGGTCCAATCTACTTTCAAACATAATAAATTTTAAAATCATTTGAACTCTTATTTTACATAAATATCTCATTCGTGTACTTTAAGTATTTATAAGCCTTATTTTTGTAATGAGGATTTTTTGTATAAACATCTCTGTATAAATTGTTACTATTTTGATATATATATATATAATGGCTAAATAAACATTTTTTTTACTTTTCTATTTTTTGAGGAAAAATTAGCAAATATGTAAGCTATTATTAATAAAGATTCAAATATTACTTTGAGGAATAATTAATGCATGGTTGCGGACCCAAATTTGAGAAAGTTAAAATATTTGAAAACCGCATTCATTTGAAAATTCAATACGTGCTATGTTTTTCCGTCAAGTGTCGTTCTAGTCACTTGACCATGGTTCAAAATCACGAGGTCCGTCGTTAAAAACCCTCGTGTAGTTGAACAGTGCGACGTTAATATTCACTCACTCTCATGTCTTTTCAATGATAATGAAAAGTTGCTACGGTAGACTAGTCATGAACTCGTGGCCGCAGTGCCACGTGTTCGAGTTGTGATGCTACTGAAGACCCACCGATGCACGTTAAATCTGTTGAGGCTGTTGATGTAGTACAGAGTTTTTAAAACTGTTGGGCGTATCTTCCCCCTTGGAGGGCTTGATAATTCTACGAGGGGGTGCGAGCATATTGAAAAGTCGAAAACAAAAGGTTATTTAAAAAAATATATTAATTTACTGAAAATAGAAATGCCTAAATATATAAAATGCACATTTACACTGATATAATACACTTATAAATGTATCAGTACTGTACAATGAATATTTTATTAATTTAACAATACTAAGTTATAAGAGCAAGTTTGATAATTATCAGAGACCCCGTGGGCTTATATTAACACTTATCTTGATAATTTGTATGGTTTATAATTACTTGGCTGCCGATTTAAAGTTACGCGATTCGCTTCCCAGTGCCACCATTTTCCACGTAGATTAGTGTATTTTGATGTCTTTTTTAGGGGAGGCGAGGGGGTGGAGAGAAAAGAAAAGGAATAAATAAGAAAATCCTCCGAAATAAGCAAGTCCTTCGCAAACACTGTCAATGTCCTTTTAGAGCATTCCAAAGCCTTCGGAATAATTTTATGGATAGCACTGCACAGAAGAGATCATACTTCGGAAAGACATACGGTCAGGAAATTAATGCTTTGGCTGTGCGAGACGTTCATGTACGTCGGTGGCACACAAGAGAATTACTACTGTCGAGTCGTAGGTTTGAGTCTTGGTACCACTAGTGTGACATAGTACCCGTAGAAGGGTTAATATACATTTGTTAAATCTGTCGAGACTTAAAATCTCCCTTTTGGCTTGAAGATATTTTTAGAGAGGAGTGCAAGCTCAAGTGCTGTGCTTATTTGAACGAGGTTAAAAGTTACAAGATCCGTCGCCAGTAATCCTTGTGTTACTTTATAATCCGACGGTAATAAATTCATTTACTTTACATAAATTCGGAAATTTTCGAAGAATGCTACACATGGGTGACAAAATAATACGAACACCTATGAAAGAGGAGAAATGCTTTATTAATAGGGAGTTGGACCCCCTTTGACTGAATTACAGCTGTATGCGACGTGGGATGGACGCATAGATGTCAATGAACAACTTTTTAAAGGAATATAGCCATTCTTCAGTAGAGCGGCCCTAATGCCGAAATCATAGATGGTGGGGAATCGAGCACGGAGTTTGACTCCAAATATCCCCCCAAATATTTTAATAATATTTAAAACAGGTGACTGAGGGGCCAAGAAAGATGACCACGTCCCCTCATGCTCTGCAAACTATTCTTGCACGATTTTAGCTCTGTGGATAGGGGTGTTGTCGTCTTGATAAAATGGGCATTCTCCGGGAAATAAAGTCTGGACAAATGGATGCACCTGATCCCCAGGATATCGACATGGGCAGCTTGAACCTTGCCATGCAGAGTAACAAGTGGCCTAAGACCACGCAAGATATCGCCCCCACACCATAAAGGGGGCCCCCCTCCATGCTTCACAGTCCGCATGATGCATTCAGGAGCAAATGCTTCTTTGGGTGTTCTCCACACATAAACTCGTCCAGTGGTCTGGAATAGGGAGAACGTTGATTCATCCGACCAGATGACTTGTTGCCACTGTTGTGGGGTCCACTGTCTGTGTGTTCTACACCACTGGCGTCGCTGTAAAGCATGACGTGCTGTTACCAAAGGTTTACGAATTGCAACTCTTCCATACAAGTTCGAAGCATGCAGTTCCCTTTGGACGGTTTGCTGAAATAGGGTTACGAAGATGACTATTCACCCCAGACGTTATTTGGGATAGGATTGCTTGCGCTTTCGGGTCACTATGCGGGTTAAGACTCTTTTATCCCTCTCAGTAAAGCTTTCTTTTTCAAGTCGCACCAATTGCAGGCCGGACTTGCCAAGACGCCATTCCCTCCGCCTAGCCCATGCATGCTGTCGCCAACGACTGATACAGAGTACGCCCTACTTACGCACGCCCAAAATAAAATAAGCTGTTTTCAAAGTCACCCAGAACAGCAAAGCGCACCCTCCATTCCAACCAATCCGCCACCCAGCGCAACCAGGCACTCACCGAGCTGAGGTCCGTCATTATTGCGTTTTCAGAAATTACAGTAGACGCGTGCAACACCTATTGCAGCTGTTGAGCGACTGATACATGAACTTTCGAATCCGCTAGCCGGCGGACTGCAACGCAAAATGACATGCCGCTGTGCGTCTTTGAAATGGGCCATGCCATTTTCGAGGTGTTCGTATTATTTTGTCACCCATCTGTACTTTTAAGGGATACTTGTGAAGAAACTGATGAAATGAATTATAGAAACGAGAGATGCATGCGCGCAGACACATAGACAGAGACACACACAGATAGACACACACATAGAGACAGAGACACACACAGATAGACACACACATAGAGACAGAGACACACACAGATAGACACACATAGAGACAGACACACAGATAGACACACATAGAGACAGACACACACAGATAGACACACATAGAGACAGACACACACACAGATAATGGAGCACATAGAGACAATATAGACACACAGAGACAGACACACACAGATAGACACACACATAGAGACGGAGACACACACAGAGCGACACAAACGCGCACACACAGAGACAGATACACACACTAGTAATAAATTATAGTTTGAAAAAACTAGAAAACACACACAATCTTTTATGGTTAATCGAACTGAAAAGTAAAAAAATAATTCTTAATATAAGGATGAAATGATTCATGAGAAAATTAATAGATTGACAACGCGACCAGATTGAATTAAGTATGCATTTATTTAGGGGAATTATCTACAAGGGAGGGGGCTAAATTTAGTAAAAAAGTTGTATCGGGTGGATTTGGATTCACCGAGCGTCTCGTTGCTGCCTTCGTCTCTTCCCGTCTGCAACCGTCTCTCCCTGTCTCCCCGCGCAATCGTCCTATTCGTCCGTCTGTCTTCTCTTTATCCTTGAACCGCCTTGTCCGCTAGGTGGCGCTCTCTTGGCCTTACGTCATTAAGGGAATATAGAAAGGATATGAGATAACGTGCACATCCATTCCTACATTAATGTCACTGTGGTTAAAAGCGTGGCGTGCTCGATATCAATTATTGTGATTTCTTACTACTTCTATTCCGAAATGCAGAGTTAGTGTAAAAATGTAGAACAAGGCCCCACACACGCTTTTACCACAATATTAATTTTCTCGTTAATCATTTTATCCTTATATTAAGAATGGTTTTTTTCTTTTTAGTTCGATCTACAATAAAAGTGTTTTTAGTTATTTGAACTATCGTTCATTCATCGATGAATTAATCTTAAATGCGCCATTTTTTAGAATCTGGAATACCCATTGGCATACTATCAAGTCATCGATAGCGTCTGGTTTGCAAAATGGAGGATCAGGCAACTGAAGGAAATCTGGAAGAGCTAAGTTTGAAATATTTCATGGGGGAAGGTGTAAAGTCAATGATATTTTTAACTAAAAAAGCTCGCTATTCTCTCTGAAACTTGCATCGGCATTAGACATAAAAGTACATGTTTTTTGAATCCAGATTTTGTGAGAAATTATTATTTAACACGGCGACCTATGAATCAATTCTAAAGCTGTTTTGAGATTCAATGGCCTTTGTTAGCCGAGTGGTATAGGTATCGGACTGGCTGGCTTGCCTTGTCTGAGTTCGAGGCCAGTACCACTGAAGACCCGCCATGTAGGGCAGCGATGCACGTTAAATCTGTCGAGCTTCAAAACATTCCTGGGTGGTGTGGTGTGGTAGTTAGGAGAGGGGGGTGCCAGCTCAGGTGTCGTCCACGTCACTTGACCATGGTTCAAAATGACGTGGTCCGTCGCCAAAAGCCCTCGTGTAACTGAACAGTGTGATGTTATTATTCAATCAATCAATCATCTGTTTTGGTAAAATGGAGCAATGAATGATGTTTTATTCCAGATACGACAAAAGAATTCAGAAAAACAGACTTTATATCTGAGAGTTTCAAGCAATTAGAACATTATTTTTTTTTCCACATGATCTAGTCTTTATTTCCATTTCCAGAAAAACTGGGCAATTGTTTGTTATGGTAAGAAATTGCTGACTCATCCTCTCCTTTTTCCACATAAAGAACATTTTTTGTTCGTTTGTTGTGTTTGTATTAACCGTGAGCGTTTTACAGCTTTAGAGTTTGTAATGAATCTTTGATGCTTAAATCTGGAAATGGAAAATCGTTCTTCATCGCGATGGCTCCTGATCAGAGGACAATAGAACAATATTGTTAAATTATTACATTGACATCTGTCGCCGACAAGTGTGTAAAATTTCAATTAATCTGGCCTTTTAAATTGGATTTAAAATCAGAGTTCCAAAAGATTCCATTTACATACAGATTGTTAAATTACATACGATACATTACATATGCGAGTGCATATAGATCTGACCTTATATTTCACCTACATTTACATACATAAAAGCGTGTTAAAAACGTAAGCTTGCAAAACGAATACCTAGAGCCGAGGAAATGTAATTTCGCATCTTAGTGTTGGAAGTATGACGTAACAAAATTTCAACCAATCAAATAAAAATCATTCGGACACTTGTTGACACTCCTGACAGTTTCGTTTCATTCTAATATATCAGCCAGTACTGTGTGTAACAGAAATTACATTCTATGCTTCGTTTCTTTACATCAAAAAAAGTTTGAAACTCGTTTGTAAATTGAACCGAGCATAATTGTGTAATGCTTTAAGCATTATATTTTTGGTTTGGTTTTTTCATATTACAAAGAAATACCGTACACATAAATATGTAATTTATAGGTTTTATCATCTGTTACTGGCTTCAGAGTTTTGATGAAATGATTCTTTTTATTGATCATTTTATAAAAATCCCCCCATTTTCATAAATATAAAATATTTTTTTTTAAAAAAACTGAATATAATTATACCGTTACATAACTTTTTTTGTGTACATATATATAAACATATATCCCACGAAAAATTAAAAAAAAAAGGCTCTGAATGGGTTTAGATCCCAAAGTTCTATTCTTTCACTAACATACCCTTTTTCTATAGGCAAAATTTAAAAATCTAGTACAGGTTCGCATCGCCCAGGGGGGTTTTTTTGGGGAGGGGGGTCAACATTACAGCGATTGGTGTCTGCCTATATGGCGTCGCACTAAAAATAGATACCAGCTTTTAGGTGATGTACTAGGTAGATTGATGAACTCTAATAACTGTTCATAATCTGTCATTAGAAATAAAAATAATAATTTTGCATCATTTAAAGATTTCTTAACATAAAAATAAACAGGATAAAATATAACTATATTTTTTCAACAAAAATTTAAAAAAATTAAAATTGTAGATATATCAAGTACTTTTAAACATATTTATATTAAAATAAGAAATAGACAACATGAAATATTTTCCTCATCTTTAGTTAAAAAAAAGAGAAAAAAATTTTAATGCAATCTAATCTTGCTCCTCTATATTTTTTAAATTAAAAAAGGGGGTATAATTTGTGGCTTTCAATTTCATACGATGATGAACATTCCGTTGTTAAGCAATTTCTTCGCGGACTCTAAATACTTTTCCCGTATAAGGAAATACTTTTTACTTAGATATGTAGAACCAAAAGTGGAAAGCAGCGTATATGCTATTTTCTCTCTTCAAACAATTAAAACTCTCCAGCAATAACATTCAATAATTAACAAAGCTGTAAATTTATCTTTGGAGTTCACTTTCAGATGGTTTCGTAATTCTATCAATGTCCAAAATTCTGAAGATGTTTATCAAGAAGGTTCATTGCAAATTAATCAACTTCCATCCATTCGAAAATCGACAATTTTGTAGAGTAGGGTGCCATGAAATTGTAGCGCGTGCCACCGTCACTTTCCCATGGTTCCCACCCCTTTGTGGGGATTATACCCCCCAATTCTACTAAGCTCTAAACGCGGTTCCATATCCCCCCTTTGTGCAATGGATGATTGCCACAGTATATTTTTTAAAAGGACCCGACTACGTTCGAAACCATGATAAGGAAAAATGGATAATATTTATGATATTTAGTGTCATTAGATTAGAATACATGTATAAAATTTTTTGGGGCATTTTGTCAAAAATTTTAAGTACAATATTTTGAAAAAATGAACATAGAATGACCCATATTCAAAACATTTTCCTTTTGTGAAAAAAAGCTTCTATTATAATATTTTTCCTGTAAAGCTCATGCCTCTTTAAAGGTCAACTAAATTTTTAAAAAAAATAACTTAGAAGTGTGGGTTTATCCATGTTTTGACAACAGAGGGGGGGAAATTTTAAAAAAAAAAGCCATAATTATTAATGGGTTTGAACTCTAAAAAAAATGTGAATTTTTTTCCCAAAATATAGTTAAATCTGTACAGAGGTCTGAGTATTCGACAAAATATTATTATAATAGAAGCATTTTTTTACAAAAAGGAAGATTTTTTAAAAAAGGTTTTCCTAAGTTGATTTTTACCGAAATATTGTATTTAAGTAATTTTTTTTTTGTCAAAATGTCCTTAAAACAATTTTTTACATGTATTCTAACCTGTGATACTAAATATTATGAAAATTATCTATTTATGCGATTTTTTAAAATCACGGTTCCGAACGTAGTCGGATATCTTCAAAAATAACTCAAAATGTGAATGCCATTCAATTATGCCGAGCTAGGTGAATGGCAACTTTCCTTCGGGTCAGCGATTCAGTTTACTGGGCATCTAAATCTCGGAATGACCTCGGCCTTTGGTCTTTCTTCATACGAATTTTATACCAAATCTTTTGATCCCCTGAAGCTATAAATTTCCTTATGTCCATGAAAGTTACTCTATGGCTCTCGTCTCATGTAAGACATTATGATAATGAAATTGCTGACATTCTGACCAAGGAAGACGCTTATAATCTATCAGATTCACATCCTGTTGCAGACCCTCCTTGCCAGACGTTGTTTTGTAGTTTGGAGAGGGGGTGCCACCTCGGATATTTTTAGTTTTTCTTGATCGAGGTTCAAAATTGCGAGGTCAGTAACCAATATCATTTCGTATTGCCAGTGTGACGTTAATAGTATGTGTTAATAGAGCCCACACCCTTGGTGCGAATTATTTTGGTTGGCGATAATTGCGCAATCTTGGTAACCCTACTTTGATACACTAGATATGGTAAACCTAACTATTTCTGAAATTTTCGTATTTTGTCGGCGGGCATTTCGAATTTCGTTTTGTTGTTGGGCACCGGGCTGGAAGTATGGCTGCGTGTGTAAATGATTATATCTTAGAATTTTTTACTTTTTTGAATGCGAAAGGTAAGAAAGAATTGATTGAATGGTGTATGAAGGAAGGAAGGGAGGATTGATTGCTTAGAGTTTTGAATGTTCTAAATGTAATGATCGGTATGATGTAACATGATCAGCAATAAAACGTTTTCTTCGAAGTCGTACCAGCCATGCCGAAGATATGTTCGACCATTACCTCGCAGAATATGGCGGCGCTCACACGATCATTCGCTTAGCGATGAGACCTTCAAGTCCTTTTTAAAATCTGTTACGCTGTACCCTCCACTTGGAAAAAAATCAGCGGTAAGAAAATAAGTGCTATTATTATATTTTTTGTCTTAAATGTTTAATTTCCGTATTGTTTACATATATTTTCATTATGCATCCACCTTTTCCCGCTATACTTGCCGCCATTGTCTGTTTCGCTTAGCGCCATCTCGTTCTGGCTTGGCGCGTTTTCAGTTTGTCGCCAAGGGTGTGGGCTCTCCTAGGATTTTACCAACACATACTCACTTGAGCTTCCTTGAAGTCCATTCAAAAATGAAAACTTTTAAACAGTCACATCGTTTCTTACAACGGCCTGTTGAATGGGCGTCCTTGGGCATTCGACTGTAATACAAATCCCTCAATCCCATATCTGGTACGGAGATGTTGACATGGCGAAAGTGGGAGTTTCATTCTGAGTAGAGGCATAATGGTCATTGGTTGAGACGAGAAGATCCGGGAGGCCATGGTTCTTCTTCGGGATGGAATGGAGATTGTATATGCATGGAAGAGAGCTTTGGAGATTGCTCTCTGGTTTATCATCAATGGTAGTGTATCATAGACTCCTACTGGCTGCCCTAGGCTGAGAATTGTAAGTGGGAGAGGAGCTATAGGCAGGAGTAAAATAGAATTTAATATGGAAAGAATTTTAATAAAGAAAATAATTAAAAATATTATAGAGGGTTATATATGAATCAAGCAAGCATCTTGGGGGCTTTTAGTTTTGGTATTAGGATTATATGAATTAAGCAAGTAAATTTATATTATTGGTTTCAGGTAAGGCATTAAAAAAGTTAATTGCAATTTTCTGAATATGAGATTTAAAGCTATTGATTTTTAAGGCATTACGTATGTCGTCATTGCGCATATATCTTAAGGTTCATTCATGTCAAAGTAGTGAGTAATAAGGGGCGAAGATGTCTTTAGCGCAGTGTTTCTCAAACTCTGGAGCGCGCCCCCCAGGAAGGCGTGATAACTCTACAAGGGGGGCGCGAGTATATCGAAAAGTCGAAAACGAAATATTCTTTTTTTTTAAATAAATAAATAATTTACTGAAAGGAAGCAAAACAAAATACATTCTGACATCATAAAATACAGATTTACACCGATATAATACACTCTTATAAATGTATCAGTACTGTACAATGTGTTTCATAATTAATTTAACAGTGCTAAGTTAAGAACAAGTTTAATAATTACCAGTGGCCCTATGGGAATGTGTCATAAAATTATATGCAAAATTTAATACTTATCATGATAATTTGTACGGTTTATAATTAAAGTCGTATTGTAGCTTTACGTCAAACTATATTATTATTGAATTCAATAAATGTTATTTTATGGAGGGGGCGCAATGAAAATTATGATTAAAAATTGGGTCGCAAGTATAGAGAGTTTGAGAAGCACTGCGTTATCGTCTTTTACTGTGCTGCGCATATGCCTTTAACCCTTAATCTACCGACGCGGTACTTCTAAGTACCACTCACTTTAAAATGACATAGAAGAACCATTTTTACGAATACTCTGGCGAACTTAGCAGGAATATTCTTTGAAATCCCCTCTTCCAAGATATAGGGCAGCACGGGTTCTATGATGTGTATTTTAGCGGGGAAGGTAAATAGTTTTATAACAGAAATTGCGTTTTCAACTGATAGCGTTTTCAGTGCATTGCGAAGATTGTCATTTTTGTTCCGAAAAAATTGTTAATGTCGAAATATAAGGGTCTTATTTTTTTTATGTAAATGAAGACCTTAGAAAACGATTTGAATATTTATTTTAAGAGAACAATGTATATAATTAATTTTATAGTTGATTATTTTTAATTAATTAGCTCTAACGGGTTAAATTTCCCAATGTTGAGTACTTTTTTTTATGTATATCCCTTAATTTTTAATGTAGTGATTGGCACGCACGAAAAACTGCAGGAATCAAAGGTAGATGGGTTAATTCGATAAATCGACCTGAATACATGGATTAGTGGTAGTCAGGGGGTGATATAGAAGTGAGTTTAAGGCATGCATTTCTTTCAGAGAAGTCTTGGTTTATTTTGGGGTCATGTTAGTGGGTTGAATCAGTCGCGTAGCTCAACATTTTACTCGTGGTGTGGTATGGAGGCAAAAAGGAATTGCACTAGTAGGGATTGCAATAATGACATACTGGGATACCGAATACCGGTATTTTGTGCCATTTATATAATTTTGTTATACCGATGTTCACAAGCTTAAATACCAGTTTTTCGGTATTTACTAGAATTTTTTTTAATTGTCTTCACTATATGTTCAGAGTTCTCCAACCTTGCAAAATAGTATGTAATAATTTTGTTTTTTTTATAGTATTCTCTTCCCGCACGGGCGAAATTAATAGACTGAATATAAAGTTCCATTGTAATGATCAAGAGAAAAATGTGTGAATTAATCCGAGGAGGGCTAAAACTATTTTATTTCAGCTCAGAAAGATACTGAGGAGGATTCGTGGTCTAAGGCTAATCGTATCTATGAAAGTCAGTGGTTGTAATTGCGAAGCAAGTGCGTAATATTTCGATATAAATTATGGAGTTTGTTATTCACATTGGATATTCTGTATTATCATACTTGTGGATACATACCATCATGATTTTATAAATGAAAATGAAAACGAAGAAAAAAAGACTAACCAATTCAAATTTGATCGTTTATAGTAAATTTTCTTAAAATTCTTATACCCACTTAGGGGAGACAGGGGCAAGATGACGAATGTCATAATTTTTCCGTTTTCTGCTAGATATCAAGATCAACCGAACACTAATGGCTCTCTTATTGGCAATAGCAAATAGCAATAGCTTAAAAATAGCATAGAAGTCAAACGCGTATTTTCGTGTTAGTTGTAGAAGCTTTTGATTGTTTACCATCGCCATGATATAACTTTTATGCATGCGTAACAAGCTCTTGTTAAGCAGATACAGGCAAGATATATCTTTCATATTTGTGAGTACCTAGTTTAAATACTACATATTACCAATGAATAAATATCAATTAATCGACTTCCTTCATGGAATGCTAAAATAAATATTTTAAATAGGTGTCGGGGCAAGATGACGCAGCCCCGTAGCTTGGAATTTATTAAACCAGTATGCTCATTCTATTAAATCCTGTAACACTTGTTGGTCTGTAGTTTTTGTCCGTTCGACTTTGCGCTTCTAATTTCTGGGGCTAAGGGGTGCATCGGATCGTGTGTCGTTCGGTGGCGACGGAGAGGAAGACATTTCTTGCAGTCAACCAGTCAACTTTAGCAGGTAATCTCATCCAGTGTTCAAACTATCATAGACAAAAATATTGGTGAGCGTTTGAACTGCTTAATTAGAGCAGCTGGCCACAGCTGGAAATGCCGTTAAAGGGTTTAAAAATGTGAGATTGAGACTCATAACTTTCTCCGTGTTTAGCGCTATATACACTCTTGCTGTTTCAAAGCTACTGACCTTGATGTTGTTGACGATGAAATTGAGAATAAGTGCTAATCTTCGTGACCCTGGTAGTAGAAAACCAACATATAAATCTCCAGAAGAACCAGAACATATGACAAAATGTTGATTACGATGCTCTAAAGAAGCTTCGCAGGTGTTTTTTAATTTCAAACCATTGCCTGCAAATAACATAATGTGAGAGAAAAAAAGAAAAAACGTGAGTTCAAGAATTGTTATGTACACTCATCAAAAGAAATGCTGCAACAAAGCGTAAAGAAGGAAGAAACAGCAAACTTAAAAATAGAAGTAGAAGCCCGTGGTTCCAAAGGGCAAAAAACTCAAAGTTCCTGTATAGGCCTAAGTCTATAAAATCCAGGCCAAACAGTCCATTTGCCTCAACTTCAAAGGATGGTGTGTTATAAGATGTCCTGCTTTTTGAAGAGGAATATTGTGACCCTCCAACAGAAGAATGGATCTAGTGCTGTAAATACTAAGAGTGGTGGCATAAGGAAAGTTCCAATTACGAAAATGGCATTTTTATTTGTGACTATTGTTAGCTGCACAACTAAACACTTCAAAACATAACGTTACAATGTATTATGCTTAGTTTAATACTTTGTAAGATTTAAAAACTCAGTCATCATTTGTTAAAGCATGTATCAAATTCAAAAAGAAAATCTGTTCAACCTTCTCAGTGTCGTCATCTTGCCCCAGGCAAAGTCATCTTACTCCAGTACTGGGCAAGATGACAATTTATTAAGGTTCTGAAAAAATAAAATTATCCTTTGTTTTTTTTTTTGAAAAATTAAATGCTAATGTATTTAATAATACAAAGGACTACTCCAACACTTAATGTAAAAATAATTTTTTTTATCCTTAAAAATAAATTAATAAACAAAAAACTGTTAACATCGTCATCTTGCCCCGGTCTCCCCTACCTTATCCACATTCAAAAGAATTCGATACAGTTATCAAAGATGATGATGGCACTAATGTGTCGATAGTAAAAAGGAATTATCTCTTGAACAAAAATTATAATTAGCGAAACTAGAAAAAAAATTCAATAAACCAAAATGCAATACAGAAATGCGTTACATCCAAAGCATCCGACAAGAAATCGATTTGTTTGAAGATGAGGGACTTTGAGGTAAATACTTGAAAAAATTTTATCACATTGCTAACAGTACGACAAACAAGGGTAGATACCGAAGGAGCGTTCACAACAGCTGGTAGTTTTTGCACAAAATTGCGTTCCAGGCTTAAAGACGGTACAGTTTAGAGGTTTTATGTTTTTTAAGATCATATTCCAAAAATGTGTAATAGTACCACAGACTAAAGAGTGATATTTACAATGTTTTCTGATTCAAAGAAATAAGATGTTCCTTTACTTTTTTGTGATTTTTTTATATACTGTTATAAGTTATAAGTTAAAAATTAATTTTTGTGATATTTACACTCTAATAAAACTGACAAATAAAACAAAGAAACACCTGTATTTTCTTTCCTATAACTTCTACTACCTGTATTAAGATCTATAAAATACCGAATACCGGTATTGAACTTTTGGTCCGATATTGCAATTCCTAAATTCTAGTTCAAGTTTCGTACTTATCACTTGATCGAAATCTATTATCAATAACCTTTGTTTTGCTACAAAGGGTGACGTTGATAAACAATCAGTCAATTGAAATAATAATTCATGGACTAAGAAGCTAACCAACGGCTCCAGAGGATTATTTGCTTATTAATGCCACATTTGGAAAACAAGTAATATAATTTTTTTTTAAAAAAATCAATTCCTACTTGAAAAACAATTTGAGCTTTTCATACTTGACTACATAATTAATATATACTGTCACTATCTATTGCCTTCATTCAGAACAAATTTAATTTTTATACACCATATAAAACTAAATTTGATTAATGAATTAATATTTGAAAAAACTATATTAACATCAAGTGCCATCCACTGCAAGTTTAAAAAGTGTATTTGAACTTGAGTGGATGAATAAGAATTATTTTATTAACGATTGAAAATTTGAACAAGATATATATAGGGAGACATAAAGCTAATAGTCGGAATTTGAAAAAGTAGGAAAAACTGTTGATGATGGGTTTCTTAATTTTGAGTCACGTTCAAATGACGAAAACGGTACTTGAACTTGCACCCAGTCTTCGAATTTCCTTACCACTGCGTCAATAGGATTCTTGATAGATTTAACGTCCATTAAACCTTCTTTCTATACGGTGTCTTTAGTGGGGCTAGGACTCTGTGAACCCTACAACTATACAAAATTAATGACAGCCAAGAATTACTGACCTTAATTTTTCGACTACTTGTGGCTACGGCTCCGTGAGTTATCAATCTAAAAAGACGTAAATAACAATTTATGGAACTAGTTTGATATCACGGGGTACGCGTCAAGTTGTAGTTTATGTTCGCCAAGATGGGCGATAACATTACAATATGGTTACCTTGATAGTTTTGTAGTTTTTGAATATTACAAGTTTTGAGTACTTTTTAATTAATATTCATTATAAATTTTAATATATATTATGTAATTATTTTATTGATAATATAATATAAAAATACAATTATTATTATATGTAATCATAATATTCGTTATTTATAATTGCTTTTTATATTTATTTATAATTTTATTATGTTCTTTATTTATAATAATTATTTTGTTATTCATTTATAATTATTAATATGTTATTTATTTATAATTTTACGTTTTATGAATATTCTTATGTATAATTTTTATAATATTAGAATACGATGATTATTCTTTTATATAATTACTATTAAATTAAATTATATTATTATATATAATAATAATTATATTAAATCATACTATATGAATATTGTATATAATAACTATTAAATTATAAGATTATTATATACTGCATAATATTATTATTACACGTTACTTTTAAGTATCTTATATTGTTATTCATTATTTATATTGATTGACCTTGGTTATTCTCAATCTCTTTCTATATTCTTCTTTTGAAATATATTTCATTGTATTTCTAAGAAATGCTTTAAAATTATCTTCCTGACGATTTGATAGCACTAGGTCACCATCTTGCATTCCATTCCAGCGACAACAAGCGCTGCTTGGCATGATTCCTTTTTCGCGCCAAACAGCGCTTGGCGCCTTGCCCCGTCATATCAAACTAGCACCAAATTCTTTTTACTATTTCTGAAATTGAATTTATTTTTCGAATCAAAAACACTATAAAATGAATAGTTTTAATTCCTGATTCGAAAGCTTGTGTAACAGGTAGGTAATGTTTTGAACTTCAGTAATAACAATAAATAGGAATACAACGATCTTTAGTGTGGCTAGGATTCGAACCTACAATTATGCAGAAACAATGTAGGTAATGATTATTTGGCTGTGATCGAGGTTCCACGTGGGATTAATCTCTACTAAAACTTAAATAACAATCAATCAATTGATGTAACGATTTAGACTGTACTGTTCATGGATGGATGGAGAGAGAATTGGAAATATAACAATTGACGCGTTCAGGTATATACGGATTGCAGTAGAGACGATTATTATCGATCTCTGGCAGCGGAATTTACATCAAATCGCAAGACCATATCTTAAGAATCCAGAGGAGAAATCCAGACGATTGCTCGGTTTTTCGCAGTGAGCTAATAGCCATTGATGAGGCCCTTGGTTCTTTTCATCTCTTCCAAATGGAAAAGAGATTTGGATACTGTCTGATAGTAGAAGTGCAATACACAGCACTTGTCCAATTGGCAAAGTGTGAGATATATTGTTGGAGTGTCAATACTCACCAAGTTAAAACATCGTTCCACATCGCATCATATTCATCTGCACATAGTGGATGCCCTCTCACATAGATCTAGAGGGAAATGAGATTGCGGACACTTTGGCCAAGGCTGGCGCTTGCGAGGTACCAGAGCCGTCAGCACCCCTCACCTTTTTGGAGATTTTCTCTAGAACAAAGCACCAGAATAAGTCCGTTTGGACTACCCCTAAGCACCATTGGTATCAGTGTTCTCGTCCTGGAGGCTCTCTGGCTCACGGTTTTACAAGACAGGATCAAACTCTTCTAGCCCGCTTTCGAAGTGGTCATATCAAAACAATGAAATTTTCCGAAGGATGCAAGAGCTTTCAGATGTGCACGAACTGTTCTTCTGAGCCGGCCTCGCCTGCTCACATCTTCGAATGCCTGGGGCTCACCAAGCAGGATCTAGAAGACGATCCCTTGCTGGTGTTTTGGCGCAGCATAGCCAAAATTGGCTCTTGCGCCATAAAACCCTATACTCACTCACTCACCCTTTGCTGGTGTTAGACTTTCTGAAAGTGTACGACGTCATAATTGAGCTTATTTCGATTCAAGGCACAAAGGTTGATCTGTGAATTGAAAGTTTATGCAAGAGAAAGGTAACGTTTTAAAATTTCTTATTTAACACTGAATAGGTTTTTATTTAATATTTATTGAAGTACGTTAACTTTTTTTTCTTCTGTGCCGGTATATTTCTTCGAATGAGATTAATTTAGCCACCGTACCATTTTTATAGAAAAAAGGTTCAAATGAATTCTTCCTTTTTTTCCCCGAGTGCAAACATTATCTTATTTTACTTCCAAATTTCTCTATTTGTCTTCTGTCACGAGTTATTTAGTTTGTATTCTGGAATATTATCAATATAATACAAAATGTAAATTAAAAAAATTTTTTAAATTTTAACTTGTAAAACAGTTACTGTTTTTAAAAAAACTGTTTTCAGCATAATTTTGCACATTTTCTCGCTGATAATTTAACAGCTAAATAGTTGGGGGTTGATGTTTTGATATTGGCATATTAACATTTTATTAATATTTTAGATTAGATGCTACTTTAGTGTTCACTTTTATTTATTACCAAATAGGCGAATGATTATCGTCATATTGGATAGTAACTCAATGCAGAAAAAGAGTTGCTAGCGCAATTTGGCACCAATGGTTTTGTCTCCGTCTCCACAGGCAGAAGTAAATTTTTCCTTAAGGTATCCGACTACGTTCGGAACCATGATTTAAAAACGCATAAATGTATAATTTTCATGATATTTAGTGTCACTTAGATTAGAATACATGTATAAAATTGTTTTAAGGACATTATGACAAAACAAAATTACTTAAATACAATATTTTGGCAAAAAATGAACTTAGAATAACCTTTTTCCAAATGTTCTCCTTTTGTAAAAAAAATGCTTCTGTTGTATTAATATCTTGCCTGTATATAACTCAGACCTCTCTACAGAGGCTCAACTAGAATTTTTGAGATATATAACTTAGAAGTGGGTTTATCCATGTTTTACGAAAACCAGAAGGGAGAAATTTTATGAAAATACGCCGATAATTATTTCAAATGGTTGTAACTCTGAAAATAATGTGAATTTTTCAAAAATTATAGTTGAGCCTCTGTACAGAGGTCTGAGCTATGTAGAAGCAAAATATTATTATAATAGAAGCATTTTTTACAAAAGGAGAACATTTGGAAAAAGGTTATTCTAAGTTAATTTTTTGCCAAAATATACTTAAAACAGTTTTATACATATATTCTAATCTAAGTGACACTAAATATCATGAAAATTATACATTTATGCGTTTTTTTAAAATCATGGTTCCGAACGTAGTCGGATACCTAAAGGTATCCGAACACGTTGAAAATGACCAAATTCAGTTAAGACAGATATTTTTTTTTTATTTTATTAAATAGAGCTATCTTTTGGTTTTGCAAGACATACTTCGTTTTTATTCTACGCTACCCAGAGGCCAAGCTACACAATTTTATTAAGTTAGAAAAACCTGAAGTGGGTCTTTGATCTACCAGAGGCCGCGGTAGCCGAGTGGTATAGGTATCGACCGTGCTTGCCTGCGAGTTCACACATAAGACCCGCCTTTGGCAGTGATGCGTTAAATCTGTGAGCTAAAACGTCCTCCCGTTGGTTGGTTGTGGTAGTAGAGACAGGTGCCAGCTCATGTCGTCCACGCCACTGGACCATGGTTAAAATTACGTGGTCCGTCCAAGCCCTTAGCAAAAACGTGGACTAATAATCAATTTGATCTACCAGAAGTGGGCATTTAAATTGTTCAAAATCTATCACGGCGAGTCTGATAACTCAATATTACGAATGTATTTCTATAAAACTTTTTGAAACTGATATTTATGCTATTTTGAGGAGAATGTACTAAAATATTTCTTATTGTATGAATACTCTTTGAGTTAGGGCCTGTTATTTAAATAATGGTCTCAAAGAATGTAACTTTTTATGTTTACTCAATCAGCTCTAAAATTTTCAAATTTTAACAAAAGATTAAAATTTTAGTACATTATCTAGATAAATGTATCCAATTTGCTTGGATAATACTTTTACTAATATAAGTTTATTACTTTTTTCACTAATTGCTTTGAAGTTTTACAAAAATATTGCTAAACTTTCACTTATAATTGTGATTTTTGTTAAATTCAGGCAGTTTATTTTAAATATTGTTGGTTAAATAATAGTATTTATTGCTATTGAGTCCATTTATAATGTTTAAATATGTTATTTTGTCAAAAAGTACTCCGAACGTGTTCGAATACCTTAATTCTAATTGGTTACCACAAATATAACATTAAAATAGAATGGTTATTTGAAATGCGCGGGTTTAGAATCCTCGAGTAAATTGTAATACAGTTGAAAACCTCCATATTACGAACCTCTATATTGCGAATTTTTCTATAAAGCCAACTTTTACCTGGAACCTTGAGCATTTCACCATTTCTTCGTAAAATAGCCTCTCTACAGCGAAGTGCTTTTTCTATATATCGAACTTTTTCTTTTGTGATTCAATTTTGTTCTTTCTCCCTATTTTTAAAGTATTTCTGAACATCTCAAGCTATTCTCTTTAATACATTTTATGGTGGTCATAAATCTTGAACTGGTTTCATTAGATTCTAACACGCCAAGAGCAATAGAGTTCTGGACGTTTCATCCAAAAAGTATCAACCTTTAACCTCCATTGTCCAGTTCACTAGAAACATCTTCGATATCTCCTTTCACACTCAGTGTTGACCCGTGTCCTAGTTATAAAGTAATGTATGTTTAATATTACTTGTATGCTTCAAATTATAAAATGTCCTTAAAATTCATTAATTTTAATATAAAATTATTTTCTTAATAATGAAAATAGTGTATTTCTTCGACATTATTTTTTCTTGTTTTCCTTGCAGTTTCTTTTTTATGGGTAAGATATATTAAATAAACATACATTAATTTAAAAAAAGGTGTGAACAATTACTTTTTTTAAAAAATTTATAGTGTTTATGGATTTAAAAATTTTTTATGTGGTTTATAACGTATATTAAAAGATGAACCTCTATATAACGAATTTTCCATACAACGAACTTTTTTCCAGGATTTAGCGACTTCGTTATATAGAGGTCCGACTGTTCATAAATCATTTTTAATATTAGGATGAACCATAATTTACTTTCCGTAAACATTTTATAGACACATAATTGATTGATTTTTTTTTTGTGTCAGTTTAAAGATATGAAAAATCTTTTTGAATTTTTGAATAAATTTACTGTGTTCTCATTTCAGAATCCCTCATCGATAGCCCTTTCCCAAAATGCGTCTACTGGATATCGTTGCTGGCTTTGCTTTAAGGATGGTTCATGTTTTCAGAAATACCTTGGAAGCTCAATTTAGTCTTGTGCAAGAAACCGCTATGGTTTTGTACATCGATGACTCTTTCTCTGATAGCACTTCCAACAGTGTTGTGGAATCGTTTCAAGCGCCTTCGTAGCTTAACATTCGTGGAAATCTTGAGAAAAATCGAGAAATCGGCGAACGATCTGACGTTACGAGCCTCTGTCGAAAAGAAAAATGTCGAACTATTGCGCGCTATTATTTGGGAGAGTGCTCGTGTAGTAGGAAACCAGAGCATCGACGCGGTAATTGGGTTTGGGTTTTTTTTAAAAGCAATATGGATATTTTGTAGACTTCTCCGGGTCTTAGTATTAACGTTACCGGGATTCTTGAAATCCAAACTTAAACTTGCATTTGTATCTTTTTTGTCGAATGACATTGAGGCTTTTTCCCCGACATTTCAAAACATTATTGATCGATTCAAGTAATTGATTTGAGGTCAATATAACGGCTAGAATACTTTTTACGATTTTATGTGGTCTGACACAAGGCGAATTTAAGTCGTCATAAAGAAACCCAGAACTATTTTTAAATGAGAGAATCAAATTAAAATAATTATGTATTATATTTTTCGATTTAAATATGAAGACATATTAATTGCAAGGATTTAAAGTGAATTGATTGTTCTATATATATTTGTTAAAAAAAAAATAACTTGGCATCAAATTTGGTACAATCTACTTTACAAACAGAATAAATTTCAAAATCATTTAAACTCTTATTTTACATAAATTTCATTCGTATACTTTAAAGTTTTATAAAACTTATTTTTAATAAAGGCATTTTGTAGAAACATCTATGTATAAATTTTCACTGTTTTGCTACATATAATGGTTAAATAAACATTTTTTTTACTACAATGTATCTATTTTTTGTGAATGAATTATCAAATCTATAGTATATATTTTTAGTAGTAAAGTGTTGAATATTTTTTAAAGGGTCAAGTAATTAATGCTTTGCTAGGTGCACAAATTTGAGAGTTTTAAATATTTAAAAATCGTATTTTTATTAAAATTTATTTTTCGTGCTCTGTCTTTCCTACATAGCGAAAAGTGGCGAAGTTAGCCATGTATCACGATCACAACTCGTGGCAGACGTGTCACGAATTCGAGCCTTATACCGCTGAAGACCCACCGTGTAGAGGGGGTCGATGTCCTCCCACTGGAGTGGTGTACTTGTAAGGAGAGGGACAGTGGCGTAGCGGAGAATATTAGCCTTCCTCTTTGCAAAGTTAGGTTATGAGCTCCTCAGAATCCTGCCCTCCCCCACAATACGGGGAATTACGTTGCGCCACTGGAGTAGGAGGTGCTAATTTAAGTGTCATCCTCATCACTTGACCGAGGTTCATAATTACAAGAGCCCTCTCCAACAGCCCTCCCACTTGGATGTGGTGTGGTAGTTAGGAGTGTCAGCTCAGGTGTCGTCCACGTCACTTGACCATGGTTCAAAATTACGTAGTCCGTCGCCAAAAGTCCTCGTGTAGCTGAACAGTGCGACGTTAATATTCACTCACTCCAATAGCCTCGTGTTGAGTTATAGTACGCTTTAATATATACTTGCCTCCAAAAGTCTGCGTATAGGCAATCATCTTTACATGCTATAATTACTATTAAAATCTCGCTTTAAAAAATCAAAATACTTGTCGGGGATTCTTCAAAATTTCCTTATTCAAACAGCAACAAAATCCACCTTAACAAAAAAACAAAACAAAGGATGACCACCTAATAATCCCCAACCATCCGCGCCAAAAAAATCTGCATACACTTACCAAATAGAGCTTTTAAAGAACTCTTATTGTAAAACAATTGCACTAAATCGTGTTTTTTAAGTAATTATGAGCTTTTACGATTTATTTGAGATTTGAAAGATTTTGTGGTTCCATGACAGGCAACAGAATAGAGATCGATATAGTATTGAAAGAAAAATCCTCAAAGATGTTTAGAAAGGAGAAAATGTTTAAAGCAACTGTTGAAACTGTTAATAGGAAACATTCATCGATTCAAAAAGTGTTCATAAACTACAAATCAGCACTAAAATTTTAACGTCCTAGCCAAAATCCGGCCACCCATCTGCATTGTCACCTCGAGAATCTGGCTTTATAATTCACTCTATAAAAATAAATCCAAGACCATAAGCTTTACAAATAGCTAAAAGTGTGACTTTAACCTCAATTCGAAGAGAACTGAAAAAGGAGGAATATCATGGCCTAGTAGCAGTCAAGAAACCAATCATCTCTCAAATGAACAGAGCTAAGAGAATAAGCCTTTGCGAAAAAACCCCTAAATAGGACACATATTTTTTAAAATAATGTAATATATTCAATTGAAAGTAATTTTTTTAATTTGGCATCAAAAAGAACAAAAATACGCCTGCAAAAATTTCTGTCCAGATCTTAGTAAGAGAATTCTTTTTCGACTATCAAACATAAAGGAGGAGACATAATGTTTGGAATACATTGGAAGCCTTTCGGCTGGTAATCTGGAATTTATTGAATCAACACTGTACAAAATTTGTTACTTGAACTTATTGAAGTAAAATATCGGGGCATATGCGGAGAAACTTGTGGAGGGTGATGATTTTTACTTTCCGCGGCACAAAGGTACCAAGCAAATGGCTCGCATTGTGAAGTCATGTGGCTGTTCTGACATGTCTCAAACCAATTCTGTAAGCCATCCTAGTCCCCAGACATAAGCATAATACAACATTTGTGGGATTTATTCGAGTAAATAATCAGGGGGAACGTAATAACATCCAAGGAAATGCTCAAATCTGTCGTAGTAGAAGAATGCAACAAAATATCCTCAGATGAAACAACTAAGCTAGTTAAATCATTGCCACATGTTGAGAGAGTTATAGAAAGAACGGAATAGCTTAAAAAGTATTAACTTTTAGTTACAATCCATTATTGCAAAGGATTGTATTCTTGCAAGAAAGTATTTGTATTATTTTATGTAATATTCAGGGGTGATTATACTATTTGAATTTACGACGTTAGAGGAACAATAAAAAATTGTATTCATTCACAGAAAGAGAGACTTCATTTAATTAGCGATCATTGTGTGTGTGTGTGTGCATAAATATGAAAGATGATCGCCGGTACGCAGACTTTGGGAGGCAAATGTAACTTGGTGTAAACCCGACCATGGGTCCCAAATTGAATATGGCAACCCCTTAGAATAGTTTTGAGAGTCTGCCCTGGCAGTCAGTTTACAAGATGTAAACACCCTAAGACGGTGTGTAATGAGCACCACAATAAAATAAATGAGAATGAGAAATGCTTCTTTCACCATAAACTCTTTCTCTTAGTAACGAAAGATTCGAAGAATCGGTTCGTGTGTCATTATTCCTTCTTTTTAACACCCTTTTATAAGCTTCACTTGTATGTAGCGGAATCTTTGAACTCAATTTTTTCCCACTTTAAAAAGTTAAATTAATTCTCGAAATTTTTAGTCACTTGTCCTGGACCGATGACAATACAATAAATTAATAATTTTGTTCCATTATCTTGATCAGAGGATCATCAGGGTTAACTATTTCCCATTTTCAGATCTCATCCGGCATCTGGCAATTAATATCAGATCCCATTTCCAGATTTAACAACTAAAAGATTAAATTAAACTTAGTTCAATTAACTATAAAAGGGTGTTTTTTAGTTTTCTTAAACTGTAATTTATTTTTTTTTGTTGTCTAAAACAGTAGTTCCCAAAGTGGTCCCCTCGGACCCCAATGAGTCCTCGATATTATTCAGGGAGTCCGTGGAAAATTAAAATTAATTTTGGGGGTCCTTAAACAATGTCAAGAGGTCCGCGCAAGGTTTAACATAAAATTTAAAAATTGACCCTTTTTATTTTCATTTAAATTTAAATAAATAACAATAATTCCCTTGCATATTCCCGACTGGATGTTGAACACTTTTGCTTGTGGGCTAACTCAGATCCTAAACACAGATGAATCCATATTAATACAGGCATATCTCATTAAAATATGCACAAAGGAGGGACTTTAACCAAAAAATGTTCGGACAAGGATACCACGCATTCTGGTTGCAAAAACAGATCTCAATTTTATATCCTGCATTATGGGTTATTGTACAAAAGTTGACTAATTTTCCGTCTTCCAATTTGGTAGAATGTGGATTCAGTGCCGTAAAAACCTCATCACACGAAAAAGAAAACGACTAAAAACTAGTCCTCGTGAGAATTTGCGGTTGCTACTCTTACACTGAGACTGACATAAATATATATCATAATATTTTATCAAGTTCATCCAAGTCCATTAATTTTTTAAAAATTTTAAACTAAAGTTATAATTTCAATAAATAGTTCTTCAGTAAGATGGTTTTTTTGAATTTGTAATTTTTATGCTATGCATTTATGTAGCTTTATCACTTAAAGGGCGGTGAGAAAGTTTTGAGGTAAAAAGGGGTCCATGGACTAAAAAAATTTAGGAAGCACTGGTTTTTAAGGGAACACGCGGTTCGATTTACGCAAAATTTTTTAATTTAATGATTTAGAATTTTTTTTTTAGTTGTCCTCTTTGTGTATGTATTATGTGAAACAGATTTTTGTGCTCAAAATTTCTTAAAAAGCTAACAATTTAATTTTTTAAGGAAAAAATTTAAAATTTTTAAGTGATTTTAAAATGCTACTTCTACAAAAATTGACGTACATATATGAAATTTGAGTTACAGGTACGTCAAACTATTGTATAACAAGAGTTGGTATGGGTTTTGCGATAACATGATTGGTATTTATACAATAATTTTTATAAATGCTTAATGAAAATTCCTTAAAAAATGTGTAAATTCTAAATTCAATTATTTTTAGAAAAATAAGTATTGCTTTGATTGAAAAATGCATATCAACTTTTATTCCATGTACTATTAGCAACAATTGAAAAACATTTTCAAATATTAGGCCCAATAGAAAAAAAGTCTTGGTATTTTAAATGAAGTCAAACTAGTTATTTCATTTTTCTGAGATAAGTCAGTTTAAAGTTTTGATTTGCCATTGGGTTATGAACAAAAACGAACGTAAAAGTTATCACAACTCATTGTTTTTTAAAATTAGAGCTTTCAAATTTTGTGAAATTCTACAAATTAATAAGCATGTTTCTTGTTTCTTCATGTCACAGGGATATGGATCTGTAATAGATCCTCCATCCCCTATCTGATAAGTATTTTGGCGCTGACTAAAGTGGAAAACCTGAGTGGGAAGAACAAAGTTCACTGAGTTTGGTAGGGTAATGCAGGCGAATGACGTCACAGTCTGGGGATAGTAGTCTTCTGTGATTTCGGTGGGAAAAAAGTCCTGAGAATTTTAAATTAATAAGCAAAATGGACATATCACCTTTTCAGGAAGTGAACTAATTATAATTCTTACATATCACCTTATATGTGTGCTTAAGGTGATTGCCTATGTCGAAAGGGTTGAACGTTAGCCAATCAGAGACTTCATTTCGCAGGAGATGAAGTCCCTGATTTGGCAGACGCTCAACGCTCGACGCTGAATGCTTTGGGGTGAATCGGCTTCAATACACTGGTATGTATAGTTTCCAACCAATGAATAACCTTTCACCCCTTTTTTTT
>BMAV01004470.1:0-40036 GCA_019973955.1 Trichonephila inaurata madagascariensis | reverse complement strand
AAAAAGTATTTTGTTTCTTACGTTTCTATCTTTGCAATGCCCAAAATCCCTTCAGGCGCAATTTTCCGTGTCTTTCTTAAATTTTTCTATATCCATTGCTCGTAAAATTATTTATCCCAATACCTTCACAAAGGGAAAAAGTTTCCCCATTACAAAAGGTTCAGAGATCGGATTTTATCTTGCATTATATGTATCTTTTAAAACTGCCTCGTCGAAATCTTCATGACCATGTTTTTTACATTTTGAACAAAATTGATGAATATTTTTTGGCTTATCTCTTTTCTTATAATGTTGATAAGCTTTTTGAAGGAATCCAAATTTTAAACCCTTTCCACTTTTTATTACTTCCGAAAAATTAAAGAAAAAAATTTCCCATGCTCAAGCACTTACGAGCTATCAGAAACGAAGTTCCAGTACGACTGATTAACACACAAAATGAACGGAAGTTGTTAAAGGCCCGGGGACACGATACAATTCCACGGGGGTAAAAGGGGGGTTGAAGATTTTTCTGGGGAAAAGTATCTTCTTAAATGAAACTTTAAAAGAATTCTTTTTTGCACTGGGAGAGCTAAACCCAAAAAGCAGTTCTATTTATGGAACCAAAAAATGCTTAAGAAATAACTTAAAATGTCGGAACTCTTTAAAAAAAGGAAAAAAACCCAATCACAAAAAAAAAAAATTATGTATAGAAAATGCTTTTCCTATAGGGGGTTATTTTATGAAGAAAATCGAAATCTCGGTTCCGGAAAACGTATGTGAAAAATTCCAATATAGATGTTCTTATATGAAGGTTCATGTATATATTTTTTTTTGAAAAACAGTAGAAATTTTTCCCCCTTTAAAACTTTAGAAATAAATCTCCCCTTTTTTAATCCTTAACCCCTTCCCCAACATTTTTAAAAAAAATTTCAAAACTCATCACTTTTTTTTATTTTTATTATTAAATACAATAAAACAAACAAAAAATATGTAGGTTTTTGTTGAGTTTTTAATTTTTACAGGCATAAAAGCATTTCTTTTTTAAAATTAGTTTTATCCCCAGTTATCTCTGGGAAATGGAAAAAAAATTAAATATTAGTCTTAATATGATTGATTTTGAAACAAGGGAAAAAACAAAAGTGATACCGACATTCTGTAAAACGGGATCGGTCTCGTTTTTTACTCTTATTTCTTTCCAAATGTGCAAATGGAAAGGCTTTCTTTTCTAAGAACTGGAAAGTTAAATTTCTCAAAGTACACTTTAAAACAGAAACTTCTTTGTGAACTATTATCTAAGAATAATCTAATTTTCTTGTTCATTTTGTCATCTATTAATTCAGCACATGTTTGAATAATACACTATTTACTTCTGTTTTAAATACTGCTGAAACTATTTTATTTGTGTCATTTTTTGGAAGAAATCGTCACCATGCCGATTTCAAACAAAATTAAAATTGGGAGCCATTACAAATAGGACATGACTCTCTTTTCGCACATTCCATTGCTCTATGACCGGGCATGAGGCTCAAATAACATCCCCTTTTTTCTTAAAATTTCTCTTTTCGTTAGCGTGTAAGAAATGTCTGGCCTCGAGTTCATGACCTTTGTTGCAGTATAAACATTTGCGGCTTCTATGCGATTCACAGTGATGGAAAAGGAGTTTGGTCTGGGGTGTTCTGTCATCGGATTTCTCTTACGATGTCCAGGGAAAAAGGAGCTTTTATTTTTGTTCTGTTTTGTGGTGAAGGGGAATAATGACATGGTTTATGATTGTTTATTTGAGAAGCTCGTTCCAGAATTTCGGATTTGCAAGTTCATTAACCGCAAAAGAGCGCTTTGGTTAAGCCCTTAGTCCAGGGGTGTCCAACCCAAATGACCTTGCGGGCCACTTCGGAAAAATATTATAATCTCGTGGGCCGCACATAAAAATATGTATCTTTATATCAAATTTGAAAAAAAAAACATTTATTGGAGTGAAAATTTAAAACAGAATTAATTATTATTATTGTTTTCATTTATTATTGTTTTCACGTATACAGACGTAGATAATATAATAATGTTTATATAATATAATAATGCAATGATCAAATAATGTTTAAAATATTACAGTTCCCATTTTCTTGAAAATTACGATGTTCATATTGAATTGATCTTTCATTACTCATTGTTAAGATTTGACAGTGCTGTCATTCACAAACGTTTAAGTATACATTGTCCTTTATATTAACCGTCCTGAATATTTTTTTTAAATTTTAAAAAACATCTCTGACTGCCTCTTGCTTTTTGGGCACTCCAAACAGAAAAGGAGGAGGAGAAACGTAAGTCGCACACACAGAGAATCATGTACCATCCATAGTAAAGGATATGCATAATACAATTCGAAATTTATTTTAAAAGTAGTTTACTATAGTAAAATCAAATGTAACTGTTTGATAAAATATAAATCTATTTTAATCTATTATCAAAAAGGATTTATTCTAAAACAAGAACAGATAACAGGCAAATACATTGTGTATATATATTGTTACGTAGATCCGAGATTCAGGGATTTTATGCAAAACAATCACAAAGAAAATAAACAGTTCCTTAAAAAAGCGATGCGAATTTATTATCAAAAATCCAATCCTTTTTTAAATCAGGATTCAGCAGCGATATTCACAGAGTAAATATCCAAAGGTCTTCACACCTTCAACAGCAATCAAACACAATAACAGTTGTGACGTCTCTCGCGTTCTTCTTATAACATAACTCCTACGTTCCTTTTTACGGCCACGATTAATGGCAAAACTTTCCAACCCCCTACCAAGAAAAGAAACAGGGCGAAAATGCAAATAAGATATACTTTAAAAGGATAGAGGGTTTTTGTGGATAGGACGGCAATCTTAGAATGACTTAGTGCAGAACAGTTCGGAACAAGTGTTAGACGATCTAAAACCCAAAAAGGAAGAAGGATACCCCTATCTTCTTTAAAAAAATATTAATTATAAAAAAGGGAATTAATAGGGCCTGAGTATTTTTATTTACAAGTAAAGAATGGGAAAATTTTAAAAAATTAAAAGGTAGGAGGGTTATCAAAAAAAATTTTTAAGGAAGTTAGATTAGGCAGATAATTAAATATAATTAAGATAAGTGTTTCGGTTGTGCGATCTGACTTGAATACCCCAGTTTAATTTGGGGCTTATTCCATTTAAAAAGAAAGTTGTTATTTAAATTAAGTAATTTGTTATTTTAATAAAAGTTGTTTAAAATTAAAAAATCCTCATCTTTTAGAAATCCCACACCTTATTTGGTTAACAAGACTATTCGTAGGTTTGGTTATGTCACAACCCCAAACTATAATAATTCTGGGTTAGGTAATGCAGGAGGATTTAAAAATATTTACCTAAAATTGTATTTTTCCGGGTGGGAGGAAAAAGGAGTTCCTTGAGACAAAAAGATAATCAAATACGTTATTTTGAAATCCCAAGTAATCTGTCATGTCTTACTTAAAAACTCATCCCCGGGGGCTAAAGGGATTGGTCTCAAATATTTGGATCGGTGTTTAGTGAAAGGGAATACAGCCCCCGGATTTCCGCAGCTCAAGGCTAATTTGGAAAGTTTTTCCCAATCAAAAATAAGAAAAAATTTGGGAAGCAAAGTTTTTTCGCGTCACAGCGGGGGAAGAAATCGGAACCCACAGACTTTGTTTACGTTTTTTAAAAAAAATTCAGAAAAATTTTAAAGAGCTGGGGATGTCGCAGGCGGTTGGTTGACCCACTTTTTTGTTCGACTCGAACCACAGATCCCGACTACGTGGAAGTGCGCAATCCCCAAAAAACCCACGGTAAAATTTTTTGGAAGTATTGGCAAAAAATTCGAAGAGGTATTCTTAAAAATTTAAAAAAAGGGGATAAAGGGGAATAGTGATAATGTAGAAAGACGGGGTCGAAAGGGAATTAGATGAAAATTTTTTAATCCAGAAACTGGAAAAATTTAAAGGGGGGGCGTATCCCCCAAAATGGTAGAAATAATTTTTATGAAATAGCCGTCAAAATAATAGAGGGTTCGAGAGGAATAGATTTAGAAGGGTTGATCAGAGATTCAACAAAAAGGGGTTACCAATTTGAAATGAGCGAAATGATAATTTTAATAGAGTGGACCGTAAAAAATAGGGGTTCGATTGAAAATTTCAGTCGAGGCGATAGGACGGGAATTAAAAATTGGTAACAGTTAAAGATCAACCTAAAAAAAAGAATCGGCAAGAGAAATCCAAATTAAGTTTTTCTCCGATAGTTTATCACCCGTAGAGTTTCCCCCACTTTTCCTATTTTATTAAATAACAAAAATTTTTGAAACCCTTTATGGGACACCGGACAGATAAATCATTTATATCGGAAGAAGTATAAAAGAAAATTTTTTTTTTATAAGCAAATTAAAAATCGCGAGCCCAGGTAATAACAGCACAGGGTGCGAAATCCCAAAACAGGGGGTTTTAATGAATACTGCACCCAGACAATTTGAAAAGACTTTGGTCTTTTCCCATGTGTTGACGGATTTGGAATCCCCAAATGTTTTTCCCAAAGGTGTTGTTTTTTAAAAATTGGGTAAAAAGGATCGTTTTAGATTTTGATCGAAAATCGTTAAAAACCCCGATTCTCAAATAAATAGGGTGGTTGAATCAATTAAAGGGAAAGGGTTGAAATAGATTTTTTCAAGAAAAAATTGGGGAGGGAAAAAAAAAAAACTACAAAATTTTTTTTGAATTTTTTAAAGGATTATTCTCAGGAAAAACCAGGTCTTACCTTTTTTTATACCATAAAATTGACACGGGAGATAAAAAAACCAGTACCCCGGCCATAAAAGATACGCCCGGCAGAAACAAGCAATAATTGATTTTCACATAAAAAAAAATGTTACAAGAGGGAAACGATTGTTCCAATTCAATCCCCGTACGCCTCCCAGTTGTGTTATGCAAGAAAAAAATGGGTTACCACCCGATAATTCCAAAAAGAAAAGGTTTGCAGTAGACTATAGAAAACTAAATTCGATCACAAAGATCCGCGATCCCCTTTTTACCGTTTAATAGATGATTTAATAAGGGAACACCCCCTTTTACAACAATAATGTCATCTTTTGATCTAAAAATTGGGTACTTTAAAAGGCAGTAAACCCCAGTGATATTGTCAAGACCGCATTCGTAGTAAAAAATGGCACTTAATTTCGGGGGGATGCCATTCGGTTTTTTCAGGGGCAGCTCCCCCCCTTTTAAAAAGGGAATTGACATAACTTTAAAAACCCGTGATAGGGGGAAATTTGGGAATGTTTTATATGGACGACGTTTTGTAACGTTCCCTCATTCACTCACCATTTGAGCAATTAAGGGGGAAATTTTTTTTGTTGTTGCAAGATGCAGGATTGACATTAAATAAAAATAAATGTAAATTTGGGTGCGATGAATTGAAGTATTTAGGATTAATTATTGGGAAAAAAGGGAAATTTAAAAAGGATGAGACAAAGGTTCGGGGCCATCAAAAAATGAAAACCCCCCCTGTAACCCCAAAAAGATTTCCAAGTTTTGGGGGGATGTCCCAAAATGGTACCCCGAAATTTATTAAAAAATTTTGCGGGGTCTTTTTTAGCCACTTTTTTAATCTTTTTAAAAGAAAAATTTAAAAAAATTTTTCTTTTTTCCAAAAGAAGCGCAAAAGGCATTCGAAGAGGTCAAGGCGGCTGCAACAAAGGCGCCAGTTTTTAAAATTTCCCAAACTTTTTAAGAGCCATTCAGTTATTTACAGGGGCGCCAGTTCGATCGGTTTGGGAGCAGTGCTTAATCCCAAAAAAACAGACCCGTTATATTTTTCTTCACTTTTCGCCGAACAACGCAGAGAGGAATTTTACGGTAACCGAAAAAGAATGTCCAAACAGTAGTATTGGGGTTTAACAAAAATTTCCCAACATATTTAGGAACGATGCCAATTAAAAAATAATCACAGATCACGCTGCCTTTAAAACCCCAAAACATGGCAAAAAATTTTTCAGTAGGATGATCAGATGGGCACTCAAATTAGCGGAATTTTTAAAATAGAACGGGGAAAATAGACCGGGGAAACCCCAAAAAGCAGGGGGGAAAAATACTGTCAAAAGGGAAACCTGTGGAAAGTATAATAGGGGAAAAAGTTAATTGTGCAATAATCGGGTTTGAAAACTTCCGGGGGAAAAGTTAATAACAGAACAAAAAAATAAGAATTAGGTCATATCTATAGATATTTGAAAACCCGGAAGATAACCGGGTTTAAAGCCCAAAGATATGTGAGAATTTGGGCCCCGGCTTTCCCCTCTAATTGAAGGCTTTTTTTATTTTTATGCGAAACACGCAACGTCGTTAAAGGGGAAATTTTGGGGTATACATTCCAAAAAACTTTAAGGGAAAGAAAAAATGAGAGAATTTCATGACAGGCCAATAGCAAAGGGCCGGGAAGATTTTTTTAAAAGTATCCCAAAAAACCCGGGGCGTTTTTTATTTCCCCTACATGGGAAAAATTTTTGATCTATGTCTCTACATGCCATATGTGCCAAGTTTTAACTGTAAAAAAGCGTTACCAGCTGGTCGGTTAAATCCCATTATATCAAATTTTCCAAAAAGAGATATGGGCGTTAGATTTTTGGGCCCCTATCCCATATCCCAGGGAAAAAGACGTAATCGCTATATTTTAGTAATAACCGATCATTTTTTGGGGAAATGGGCTGAAATTATACCTCTTAAAAAAGGGCCCCGTCTCGTATAATAGCGGATATTTTTTGGGTAATTTTATATCGCGTTTTGGGGGCTCCCAAAAAAATTAATAAGTGATAACGGTTTAATTTTTATCCGGGAAATTTTTTTAAAATTTAAGTGAAAGATTAGGCCCAAAAGGGATGTGAAACTGTTTCATATCGACCACAAGCAAACGGGGCTGAAAAAAAGTTAATCGAGATATAGTGCAAATGATTGCAAATTATGGTCCCGATACTTGGGATCAATTTTACGTGAGTTTTTCTTACGCTATTCGTACGGGGGTGAATGAAAAAAGGAAAAAAACCCCTTTGGGAAATTATTTTTGGGTCGAAAATTGATTACCCCATTTTAAAAAAATTTGTAATGATTTCCCGATGGATCGGACTTCACAGTAAGAACATGGAAAAAATCTTTAATGAAGGGTTTAAAAAAACGAAAAAAAAGCAGAAAAGGGGGGGAAAGGAAAATTATAATAGACGAAGACGAGATATACAAATTAAGGTAAATGATTGGGTCTTATTAGAGACACACCCTTTTGGTTCAGCATAATAAAATCTGTTCTAAATTTAAACAAAAATTTGAAGGACCCTATAGAGTATTAGAAGTAAAAATAACAATAATATTGTAAAGGGAAATCAGGAAAAAAAATTAACGGTTAACGTTGATCAAATAAAATATATCGTCATAGGAAATGTGACGAGGTGGAGTTAGGAACAGGTAGCCCAGATAGTATCCCGATCACGTCAAAGGGAAAAGGAAGGGACTTGGGAAAAAGTACTAAAAAATTAAATGAATCCCCCTATGGGAAAAAAAGATCTGCGGTGAAACTTTAGTTAGAGGGGAAAAGGTTAATCGCCAATCAAAACAATATAAAAATACAGATAGGACCGATAAGCGCAGATCACTGGTCAGTTCGCTTCCTAGTTCATTTACGAACGACAGGAAAGGAAAAAAGAAAAACTCGCTAAGGGAATGAAAAGGTCGTATGGATCGGGGGCAAGTGGACCACAGAGAAAGTGGCAAAAAAAGGGACACAATAATATTAACAAAAGACCATTGTCATCCAGTACTATTTATATAAGTAGGAAAAAGAACAAGACGGAGACAACTGAAATTCAAGATGGAAAGAACTACAACCTGAGGCCACGCATGAGAAAGGATCAGGAGTCACGACCGGCCAAGGAAACAAGACCTATACGAAAAAGCCGACAAGGAGACTACAAGCCCTACAGCAGGCATCATAAAGAATTCCAATGCAGCCAAGGAATAAGAAAAGGAAAGAACAGTGGTAGCACATCGTCATTGGAAGTCCTATGCGGGGACAAATAAAAATCAGGTTGTATTGTTTCATTTTTTTTTATGATCTTTCCAACAAGTGGTCGGAAGAATTATTGCAAAGAAGGAAGTCTCGGGCGGTGTTTAAAAGTTATAGCCAAGCAAAAGTTGACACTACAATGAGTGTATATTTATTTTTGAACTTTTGACTTGTTAAAATTTTTTTTCTTTTGGAGAAAACAATTGTAATTGCTCATTTGTTTGCTTCGATGTATGACTTCGTGAGATGTGACAATTCCTTTGGTTATTTGTTTTAATGGTTTATTGAAAAATGTTTGTAATTGTATAATATGTATGTATATATATGTTGTTGTATTGTTCCGTATTATGATGCATCTGGTTCAGGGAAACGCGGCGTAGTCAGGGCACTAACAATAATATTAACGGCGCTGCGCGGCTCATTGGGAGTTTTGTGGAACCAGATGCGGGATGGAAATGAAAGTTTATTGTGATTTACAAATAATATATAATGCATAAAAATTGTGAAACTTATTGGTATTATGTAAACATAGATTTGACAAAGTAACTCAGAGAGTTTTATTTCAGGGTGACAGACCCTGAAAATAGTGTCAATAGCTGATATGTAGCCTCAACACGGAACAGTGGAGCCGAAATTCCAGCTCCATATGATAAGATTGCTTGGATGCAGAGTTTGGGTCTGCGCACCCAGGAAAAATTCGAGTAGAAAACCTAAGTGTATTAACATATAAGTTACTTTAAGAGTATATATGTAAAAAGTGAGAATGGACCATGATTAAACAGCAATTATTAATGTTGGCCTAGTTAATGGAATAAAATTTATTGTCACGAGTTTAAATTTAAAATTAAGTTGAATATTAAATTTAATTCTATGATGAATAATGAAAATTAAAGTCAAGATAAATATTGGAAATTATAGAAGTTAAATTGAGGATTCAAGGTTAAACTTTAAATAAAACTTAGAAAGCGAAGAGATTCAGAAATAAAAATTTAGGCACGTAATTTATTAAGGGCATTGAGAACCCTTAAATAAATCACGTTTTTCTTCTTGGAGGGGTTGTGACGTCTCTCGCGTTCTTCTTATAACATAACTCCTACGTTCTTTGACGGCCACGATTAATGGCAAAACTTTTCCAACCCAATACCAAGAAGAGAAACAGGGCGAAAATGCAAATAAGATATACTTTAAAAGGATAGAGGGTTTAGTGAGATAGGACGGCAATCTTAGAGATAACTTAGTGCAGAACAGTTCGGAACAAGTGTTAGACGACCTACAACCAAGGAAGAAGGATACGCTCATCTTCATTAAAAATATTAATTATAAGAAAGATTAATAGGGCCTGAGTATTCTTATCTACAAGTAGCAGAATAGGAGAGTCTTCAACAAAGGTAGGAGGGTTACTCTATAAAAGGTAATATTTTGTATAGGAAGTTAGATTAAGCAGATAATTAAATGTAATTAAGATAAGTGATCTAGTTGTGCGATCTGACTTGAATATTCAGTTTAATTTGTGGCTTATTCTCACTTAAAGAAAGTTGTTATTTAGAATTAAGTAATTTAAGTTATTCTTAATAAAAGTTGTGTTAAGAATTACAAAATGTCTCATCTTTTAGATAATCCCACACCTCTAGCTTACGCGGATCCAACAAGACATAGCTATCGTAGGATGGCTATGTCACACAGTGTTTAAAAATACACGTAAGTAAAGATTATTCACAAGCACAGCTGAGCGAATCAAAACAATCCTCACTACTCGCTGGTTTAATCTAGACTCCTCGCCGTCCCGGCGAGCCTCTCATTTATAAGCGCGGCAGAAATTTCCAGAAAAATAACAGCTCGTGTCATTGAACGTGACACTAGTGGAGAGATCTACTACTTTCTAGAAGATTCCCGAGGGTTCCGAACTCTCCAACATGGTCGCCAACGACGCCAAAATGGTCGCCAATGACGCCAAATTGGTCGCCAAATTGGCTGCCAACTTAGTCACCAAAAATGATGCCAACTTGGCTCTACCGCCAAGATTTCGCCAAGTTCTCATTGGATCGCCATTATAACGTAAGGGGCGGCATTTCTTGTGAATGGTACAATTTTAACATGAAAAAAAGTAATATAAATGCATTAAACACTCAAATACAAATTATTTACACAAAATTCGTAACACTGCCCCCTCCTCAAAGACTGCACGTCCCGGACAGTACAATCCTTGAGTAAGAGGCATCTATTTACAGGCAAATTACTCACATAATAATCACATATAAAGTAACAAATGTATTCCACAGCATATACAATACAAATAAATCCAAAGAGCATGAAGAAATGTAAATATAAATTCCAGTATTACAATATAAAACTAAGGAATAAGAAAAGAGAAATAATTACATTATTTACAAAATAATTAATGACCATGGTCTGAACTTAAGGATCTTATTCATCTTGGCCAAGATAAGGGGCTAGCCTATTTTAATGTATTACCTTCGGTTTTGAGTGTGGTGATTTCTGTATCCGCACCACAACGTCATTCAGTCTTTTTAGGACTGTGTAAGGACCTTCCCAGTTTGTCTGCAGCTTTGGAGAGGTCCTTTACGACGTTTCGGATTCCATAACCACACTTTGTCGCCTTCGTGGAAGTCGTGTCCGGTTGCTCTTGCGTCGTATCGGGTCTTCATCTTCTCGGAAGCCAAGCCGATTCTTTCCCTAGCCAAATGATGTATTTCCTCCATCCTTGTCTGGAGTTTCTCGACATACCTCCTCAGGCGCCAGGGAGCATCTGGTGGTCGGCTGAACAGAAGATCCGCAGGCAGACGAAGATCACGCCCAAAGAGCATCTGGAATGGGGAATAGCCGGTGGTCTCATGAACGGCACTCCTGTAGGCAAGCAAGAAAAGGGCAACTTCCTGTCCCAGTCTTGTTGATTTCTGGATACCGGAGAGAGGCTGTTCAGAATGGGGGAGGTCCGATTGAACCTCTCTACCGTGCCGTCAGACTGAGGATGCAAAGCTGTTGTCCTGGTTTTGTCGATGGCGAGTATTTCACACAGTCTCTTGCAAACTGCAGAATCGAAGTTTCTCCCTTGATCGGAGTGCAGTTGTAGAGGGACACCGAATCGAGAGATCCAGTGTTGAACTAGAACCTCTGCAACAGTCGAGGCCTCTTATTCTGGAATAGGATAGGCTTCAGGCCATTTAGTGAAGTAGTCTATGACAACCAAGATGTTGTTGTTGCCATCTGATGATCTCGGAAGTGGGCCTAGTATGACAAAAGCTATTCGTTCGAAAGGCGCTCCCACATTATACAGCTGCAGTCTTCCTCTAGTGCGTTTTCTGGGACCTTTGCGTGCAGCACAGGGATCACATGTGCGACAACACTTTTCCACGTCACTCCACACATTGTTCCAGTAGAAGCGCTCACAAACTTTTTGTAAGGTCTTCATAACACCAAAATGACCTCCAGTCGGACTGCCACGGAGTTCCTTAAGGACTGTTGAAACTCTTCTCTTTGGGAGTATCAATTACCACCTGAATGTTTTTTCGTCGTCAGACTCCCATTTCTGATATAAAACACCATTTCTCAGATGGAGAGAGTCCCAAAGAGCCCAGTAACGCTTCGTTGTAGGATGGAAAGGGGCGATGTCTTGCCAGCTGGGCTTTTCGTCAGACGATTCTTTGAATTCTATAACTGTTTTATCTCAGGATCAGCCCGTTGATCTTTACGGACGCTGTCATCACTCCACCGGTCCAATTCCGATGTTGATGGTGTTGTAACTTGGCGGACTATTTGATCTATTACGCCCGATTTCTTTTCGATTCTTGAGCAGTATTTTCTGTTCTCCGGGCAAGGTCTTCTCGAAGGGACGTCTCCATTCCGCCCTGTTGATCCTTTTAGGTTTCCACATACTTCCTTAGACTCGATTACATTTGCACGGTGTGGATGTTCCTGATTCACTCGAGGGCAGTTATTTCTTAGGTGCCCTGCACCACCACACCCCCAGCACTTGGTGCTGCGATCTTCCTTATTGTTTCGGGGGCAGTTACTTCTGAGATGCCCTGGTTCACCACAGTCCCAGCACGTGATACTACGTCTCCTCCGGTTCTGACGTTGAGCTACTAAATCTTGAATTTCCTCTTTTAATTTCCTTATCTCCTTCCTCCATGGAGATTCACTAGGTGCATCTGCAGCCACTCTAGCTCCTCGGTTGGAATGGCGGTCTATGCAATTAGCTTGAGTGGCGGCCTCAAATTTCAGAGCATATAACAGGGCAGATTTAAGGTCTTGGACATCTGCCATTCTTACAGCCACCTGGATTTCTTCATCCTCCAATCCGTCCACGAAATACTCGAAAGAAATCATATCTCGCACATTTGCGGAGAAATCTGAGAAGGCTAAGGTGGTGAGCCTCTGTATTTCAAAGGCATACTCCTGCAAGCTTTCTCCGGTTTTCTGGAGTCTTGTTTTTATCTGCAGACGTGCGTATTCCTTGGAGTATTTCTGTCCAAACCGAAGATCCAAAGCATTATACAGGGAGTTCAAATTCAGAAGCTCAGTGTCGGGAAGAGTCTGCAGAACTTCAGCAGCTTCTCCTCTAAGGGATGCTACTAGCTGACATGCTTTGATTTCTTCGGTCCATCCATTGGCTTCAGAAATTACACAAAATTGAATCTTGTACACATCCCAGCTGGTTTTTCCGTCATACGTGTACAATTTTACTGACACTGGTGAAGCAGGCACAAACTTGTTTTCATTAATCGTTTTCCCGCAAGCTAAAAGCTTCTTTTCAAGTTCTTCTACTCGCTCAGACATTTCTTTCATCAACCTGCTCTTTAATCTCTTCTATTTATTCCTCCATTTTCTTGATTTTCTCTTCAAGAGTATTCTTCAAGTCTTCTTGACATTTCTCCATTCTATCCTTTAACTCAATCTTAGTATCATCCAGACTTTTCTTAGTCTCTTCTTGGCCGCTTTACAAGGCATTAATGCCTTCCAACAGAGCCTTCAGTTGCTCATCCATCGCTCTTGTTATTGGCATAAAACCCCACCTCTGACACCAAAAATGTTACGTAGATCCAAGGGTTCAGGGATTTTACGCAAAACAATCACAAAGAAAATAAACAGTTCCTTAAGAGCGATGCGAATTTATTATCAAAAATCCAATCCTTTAAATACAGGATTCAGCAGCGATATTCACAGAGTAAATATCCAAAGGTCTTCACACCTTCAACAGCAATCAAACACAATAACAGTGTTTAAAAATACACGTAAGTAAAGATTATTCACAAGCACAGCTGAGCTAATCAAAACAATCCTCACTACTCGCTGGTTTAATCCAGACCCCTCGCCGTCCCGGCGAGCCTCTCATTTATAGGCGCGACAGAAACTTCCAGAAAAATAACAGCTCGTGTCATTGAACGTGACACTAGTGGAGAGATCTACTACTTTCTAGAAGATTCCCGAGGGTTCCGAACTCTCCAACATGGTCGCCAACGACGCCAAAATGGTCGCCAACGACGCCAAATTGGCTGCCACTAGTCGCCAAAAATGATGCCAACTTGGCTCTACCGCCAAGATTTCGCCCAGTTCTCATTGGATCGCCATTATAACGTAAGGGGCGGCATTGCTTGTGAATGGTACAATTTTAACATGAAAAAAAGTAATATAAATGCATTAAGGGGACGGTGGACCTTTGAAATTAATTTCTTAAATTGTTAGCTTAATTAGCTGGAATTGGAATCAATATAGTAAATGATCTATATATTTCACAATTTATATATATATTTTTTTAAAAAAAAATTATAATTTGATTTTTTTTTTAAAAAAATTTAATTGTTTAAACTTTTTAAAAATGCTCCTTGCGCATCAATTTTTAAGATAAGTACATAATTTTGTTTTATATATATATGAACTATAACTAAATATATCTGTGCATGGATTTTAAATTCAGAATAAAATTTGATGAAAAAAAAGATAAATTTTCTTTACTATATGAAATATTTCACCATTATCACATATTCAAGGTATTCAAAACAAAGTAAAATATGATCCGTTAAATTTTTTTTGAAAACTAATGCACAATTTGTGAATTACATTATCTTTCATAACTTGTTAAAATTTCTATGAGATACGACATGATATGAAACGCAAGGAGCATTTTACGTAATAAGGAAAAGAGAAAATTTATGAACTGAGAAAAATGCATTTTAAACATTTATTTGAGTAAAATAAAAAAATAAAGCAAAATTTTACATAATTACTTACCTTTATATGAAAATCAAACATATAAGAGATTATTATAGCAAAAATCTAAAAAATATTTAAATAATTTATTATATTTAGTTATATATTCAATAATTCAAGTAACATGCATCCGCAAAGCTGATACTTATACAAAAAATATAGCGTGGCAAAACATTCACTTAAAATTGACCAGCACAGTATGACAAATCCTTCAGATTTAATATTTTTGTTTTCTATTTTATTTGAGATTTTACGCTTCATAGTTCTTTTATCTTTTGCTGTTTGAAAAGTTTTATTTCTGCTTTGCTTTAATCGACGCTCATCTCTTACTTCACTGATTTGCATTGAGGGTAATGAAGCATTCTGATGTACGTTTCAAGGTAAACAGAGATCCAAAATTGAATTCACTAACTACTGTTACAACAGATATTTCCAGTCTTTTCTTTGATTGGAAACTTTCTTTTGGACAGTGACTCCAGATAACACTGTGCAAACTTTCATTTGCATTTTGACTCTTACCTGAAGTACACCGAGACAATATCTTGTTGCTTGCTAATCGCTGATACACAGGAAGAATCTTTGCAACAACCTCCTCAGTTAGTTTTGTCTTCATAACTGAATGACTTTCAGGGGATTCTCCATTTGCTAAAGCTCTTTTGAAAAAACACCAAGAAAGTTTTCCATTAGGACATTTGTTGTGTTTCGGTTTGGCGTCTGTGGAGGAACAATGATAAAGTGTGGCGTAAATAGCACTTTTCATTTTTTCAACATCTTTGCAATTGTCTTTAATGGCTTTTCTGTAAAAATTAGTTAGCTTAACTATTGTGGTTTCCAACCTACCAACCTTTTTGCCACCAATGCAAACACTTTTGCTTCGCCACTCTTTCACTTTGCTGCGTAAACCAGTTCCTAGGCGCTTGGAGATATGGTTGATACATTCCTCTTTTTTAATCGGTTTACCTTTTCCATAGATGTTCAACGACATCAGATGTTGGAATGTTTTTGAATCTCCATCCGACAACATACAAGTATAACACATATTACACTCTTTGATGGATCTTTGCCATAAAATTGCAGCAGCTTCCATTTCCATACTAGATGAGGAACCTGTATGATTTATTTGACATTCAGATTTGTGACCTTCATACCAAACTGCAAAATCTGGACTATCGCCCGAAAGGTCTCTTGCTGTGGCAGTACATTCTGTACAATACTTTGATAGGATTTCGTAATCAATAACTAAACCTGTCAATAAATCAATAACAACTCCTATCCTGTACAGTGATTTATAGCCCCGCTTTTGCCAGGATCCATCAAATGACACAGTAATGTCTAAAACACCTGTTTCCTTTTTCTCTTCATCATTTAAATCAAGATGTTGCTTCCTAACTATATTTCTTGCTACTTCAAGGATCTGATGTTTCATCTCACTATTTTCTTCGGACAAAATTTTAATGTGCTTCGAAAAGATTTTTTGTCCATTGCATTCATACCAGTCACTAATGCAAATAGTTCCAATCCAGGCGTGTCCTTTCCCAAGTCTTAAAAGATGAAACCATTTTTTGTTAATGTCAAAAAATTTTTTCTTTTACCCCGAAAGCACTGGAAAATGAGGAATTTAACACTGCATCACAACTGGAGCAAAACCAACACTAGTTTTGATGCCATACCCAACTGCGTTGTTTTATGATATTTAAATCCTTCATATCACATTTAGGGCACTTTACAGTCAACAGTAAATTCTTTCATATGTTTGTATCAACTAATACATAAGTTGTATCATCTTGTTCATTTGCCAAATGTTCTACAGAAGTGTGTGACAGAAGAGATAGCTTTCTTTCTGTTGCTGCATTCAATTCACTAGAATTTAATGTGCAAGTATTTACTTCTGCATTATTTACATAATTAGAGGATGCATGACAAGTTCATTGGGTCATTGTCATGAAAACTTGGATGCTCAGTTCTAATTGTCAGGGCCCATCTCTTCTTTGCTTTTAGAAAGCCTGCATTTACGTTTGATGGCCTTGCTTTTTGGCACATGATATCGAGAACTGATTCTGTGCATTGTACAAATACTAAATTAATTTATCAAGAAAATTGTAGTCGAGTGTTCAATCAAAATAGGAAAACTTTGAAAGAAAAATTACGTCCAAAACGAATAAATATGCTTTGTTATGACAGGTATGAAACAAGCCTAAACGATGTAAACAAACAATACAGAAGTAGAAGTTGAAGTTTCTATTCGCATCCTTCTTCATAAAATGTGTAATGAAAAATAATAAGTGAGGCTAAGCATATGCTAAAACTAAATTCAATAGTTCTTGTTTACGTTCAAATGACAGGTGCCACGCAAAACGTTCGATAGCGCATTTTTTAATTCATAGATCACTCATAACTCAGTAACTATTCATCAAAATGAAAAAATTCTTCGACAGAATCATTCTGTGAAATATATGGAATATTATAAGTATAAAAAATAAAAATCGCAATTTTGACCAAATTTTGAGATTTTGAAGGTCCACCATCACCTTAAACACTCAAATACAAATTATTTACACAAAATTCGTAACAATATAAATTTCCCCTCAAATTTCAAAATGAAAAAATTTAAAAAATCTGATATTTAAAATTTTTTTTCAAAGAGTTGGCGGGCCGCAACTTACATACTGGCGGGCCACAAGCGGGCCGCGTGTTGGACACCCCTGCCTTAATCCTTTTGAGAACGGTTGAATTCTAAAATGAGCTCTAAGGGTATAGTTCTGAGGTTTCAATAGGATTGGTGTTAATAAGTTTGAATATGATTCTCCATTAACTCCTAAGCCTTCAAGACTCCTTATTTGTGTTTCTGCTCTATCGTACAAATTTCTCAAACCTACAATATCAGTAGGATTTCTAACAGGTGTGTGTTAAATTTAATAAATTGCTCAAGTGAGCGTTAATTAACATATTTTTATTTCCAAATCTGTCTTTTAATAGATCAAGAGCTCTATCTACCCAATTACAACAATTTTTTTAGAATTTTAATAGATAGGCTGGTTAAAGAAATGTATAGAGCAAAATATTCAAAGACTATTACATTTTTGAAAAACTTTTTTTCTTAATTAATGAATAATTTTGTATTTGTGTCAGAAAATGTTAAAAAAGATTTATCGTGTAATTATGAAAAAGTTTAAAAATTAATTACTGAATCTAATTCTAAAGGTGGAACTATATTTATTGAAAATTTGGTTGAGAGTTTTCTCAACCGGTATAGAAACTAAATGTGATTATAGTTGGAAATAGATTCCAAAAAAAAAAAGAATATTCGATATTTATCATCTAATTAGGCGTCATGTAGAAGTATTGATGCACGTTAAATCTATTGAGGCTCAAATATCTTCTCATTGGTGTGGTGTGGAAGTTAAGACAGGGGTGCCAGCTCAGATGTCGTCCTCGTCACTTGATCATGGCTCAAAATTACAAGGTCCGTCGCCAAAAGTCCTCGTGTAGCTGAACAAAGCGACATTAATTGTCACTCTCTCTCAAGTTATTGAGATTTTCATCGATTTGCAATTCTATAAACTATTTTAGAATATCTCTATATAAAGCTAATAATTTATTATATAATAATGGTATTTGTTAGCATTACAATCATTTGCTCATACTAAAGGGGAAAAAATGTTTATTCCTTAATAAGTGTTCTTTGTACATTAAATTCTGTACTTTCAACTGCTTTTTCTAATTTGATCATTTATATTTTGTAATCAAATATTATTCCTTAGCTCAGTGGCGCAACAGCCCATGAGGGTCAAGACCTGCTGTGCCCATATCAGTATACGTGACCTTGGGTGCTGAGTTGCGTGAGCAGATGCTTCGGTCATGTGGTCAATATGACGCGAAACTCCCAGTGTTTAGTTCCCAAGCAAACATGGCACTCATTTATCGACCCACTGAAAGGATGAAAGGCTGAGTCGACCATTCCCAGCCCGGGGTTTGAAACTCGCACCTGTGGTGTGGAAGCGTGATGCACTCTACTACTCAGTTTCAATATTATTCCTAAAATAATATAATATTTTCTGTGTGTGTGATCAGCTTATACCATAGGTTCCCAACGTGGGCGATAACGCCCCCTTGTGGGCGTTTCGGGCTTTCAGGGGGCGGTAAAAAACCCAGAGAAAATTAGGGGGCGTTGATATGACACAGAGGGGCGTAGGAAGATTAGCCAAATATAGTCTAAAAAAGACTTTAAAATCACGCTGATAATTCATTTCTATCACGTGTGCGAAAATTCACATATTTCGATATGAGACTTCACTGTTCAGAGAACGACATACCTCTCTAGTATGTACGATTCTGGGGCTGCATGTGCTAAGACTAGCAACCTGTCTTGCCAATTTGGCGAGATGCACTCCAAAAAGTCGCAGAAAACTGTTGACTTTTGTTGAAAGGGTCACCATTTTAGTGAAAGGAGCAGTAGAACCGGAGTTCATAATATCAGAAGGAAAAGCCTTCAGTGCAAAAATATATTTTATTGTCTTTATGTACATATTTATGTTACGTCCAAAGCCCGAAGTTCAGCCAGTTCGCGTTTTGGCCAGGAGGTTTGGCCAAAGTCCGAAATACTTGCAATTAATATTGTATTTTATACTTTGGCCAGCCATTTCGCGAAGTGGCTGGGAATTCTTGACCAAAGCCTGATGTGATAATGGTAGATTGAGTCTATGGAGCAGAAAAAGACTAAGGATCACCCTTAAAGGTAGTTGACAAATTGAGTACTCAATTTGCCTCTGTATTCATACTCGATACGCAACGCATTTGCTTAAGATATAATTCGTCATTTTGAAGGGCGCAAATCTAATCTTCACACTATCACATTGTTACAGCATATGCGTTCACTGAATAGTTTCTACTCGTTGAACTCACAGAAGTACTCATTTTTAAATACTTCATTTTTAACAGTGTGTAAAACCATCTGCCCTTGATTTCTTTTTTCCACATTGGCCGGTCAAAGCCAGAAATCAACAAAAAGATTGGACATTCGCCGGTAAGTTTACAGCAACGTTGGCCAAAATGCGAATTGGCCGATTTCGGGCTTTGGCCGTAACATTTACAAAAAATGTCACTGGGACTAAAAAATGCCACTTACAAGCGGCAACGATAGCGAGATCTCCAACTAAACTGTATTCTAAGAGAGTCTGTAAAAGTGCGTAGGCGACGTTGGACGCGGGAAAAAATTAGAGCGCCGAAATAAGCGGCGGCGGAGTAGACAAATCGTCGCCAGTGGTTTACCCGATCAATTGTAGGTAGCTAAAAATAGAACAGCCTCGCAGAATGCTACAGACTCAGGCTCACACTATCTATCGTTCATCGCAGCATGTACTGCGTACGATGAAAACGGCGTTGCCTTAATATTTTGCTACTTCAACTTATATTATTTAAACCGGCAGTATCCCTTGCAGCTCCCTTAACTTGGATCAAGTATAAGTAAAGAAAAACCCATGTGTCGGAAGCAAAAAAGAAGAGACGGCAGTACAGTGCGGATTATGTAAAATACAGATTTATCGAAAATCCCTCAAATCCATCATCTCCATTGTGCCTTATTTGTCAAAAAACATTTTCGAATGAAGCGATGAAACCTTCTAGGCTTCAAGATCATCTTAATAAAATGCATCCGGATAAGAAAGACAGAGATATGACCTATTTTCTAGAGATAAAAAAGAAGATTGAAAATCAGCCAACTATATCAAAATTATTTTCATCAGCTTCTAACCAAGACGATGACGGACTTCGAGCTTCGTACAATATCTCATTGTTGATTGCTAAAACAGGCAAGCCACATACTATTGGGGAAGAGATTTAATTTTACCAGCAGTTAAAGAAGTAACAACCACCGTGCTTCATAAACCAGCTACAGATATTATCCGAAAAATTCCTTTGAGCAATAATTCTGTGCAAAGACGAATTGATGAGATGGCTGAAAACATTGAAGAATCGTTGTGCAATTATCTGCAGACTTGTCAATTTTCAATTCAGCTGGATGAGTCCACTTTACCAACCAATGAAGCATTGTTATTGTCGTACGTGAGGTTTATCAAAGATGAAAAAATATGTCAAAAAATGTTGTTTGCTACCAATTTGGAAACAGATACAAAAGGAGAAACCATATTTGATACACTGCAAAAGTTTTTTGACGAAAAGGAAATTCCTTTTAATAATATTTTGTCGGTTGCTACGGATGGCGCACCGGCTATGACAGGGCGTCACAAAGGCTTCATAGCATGCTTAAAAAATAAAGTTCCGGACGTGCTTGCTGTGCATTGCGTAATTCATCGACAGCATTTGGTTGCGAAAAATTTGAGCGAACGTCTCCATACATCACTGCAATATGTTATAAGAGCAGTTAATAAAATCAGAAGTAACTCGTTGAATGACAGATTATTTAGTCAGCTTTGCATTGCAAATGATGAAGATTTCAACCGATTGCTGCTTCACACAGAGGTGCGCTGGCTTTCAAAAGGTACTTGTTTGACTCGATTTTACAATCTGTTTGAATCTGTGATAGAGTTCCTAGGAAACAAAGACACGGAATTGCGCGACAACCTCATCGCATCAAAAACGATTGCCGTATTAGCAGACCTCTATAAATTTTTTAAATGATGTCAATCTCCAACTTCGGGAAGACTTAAACTTGATTAAGACTAAAATAGCATTGCTGCTTTCTGTGTCTAAACTGCTATTATATAAAAGAAATATAGGCAGACGTGAATTCCATATCTTCCCATGTTTATCAATGTATCATTCAAGCACGACGACTTGCTTGTTTACTGTCAGCACTTGGAAAACCTCTACAATGACTTCAAGGAACGATTCGAGGACATTTTAAACATGGACATACCAGACTGGGTTTTGGATCCTTTTTCCAATGTCAACACAGCAGGACCATCTCAGTTAGAAGAAGACTGATAGAACTGACGACAAATGGGGAAATTTAAAAAATTAAATTCAAGAATAAGTACCAAAAAAATTTGGCTGCAAAAGTCGATTTCGCAATTGTATCAAGATTATGGTCGATGTGCAACGATTTCTGCTAGCATTCCATCTTCATATTTAGCAGAACGTTTTTATGCTGTAGCAAACATTGGTAACAAAAAGAGAAATCGGCTCCATGCTACTGAACGCGGCGATTTACGATTGTTTTTAAGTAAAATCGAGCCTGATATTAACAAGCTTCTTAAAATGCATCAAATTCAGCCTTCTCATTAGTTAAGTTAGAAATTTGATCCCTTTTAAAATTTTAATAAAATACTTTTTAATAAAAATAGTATGCTTTTTGAGTGTTCCTGAAACTGTCAATTTATTTATTTGAAAGCAATAGTTTATTATGAATTATTTCGTATCACCCAAACCCCTCCTGCCCTTTTTAAAACTAGGTAAGCTAAAACTTTTATTTTCTTTTTAAATAAAGAAGAAATTCAGTAGCGTTTCAATTCCAACAACATTCTATCTATTAGTAATTTTTTTTTATTTAATTCTTGTTTTCACCATGCATTATGTACGCTCTTATTTCTCTAGGAGGCGGTATTGAAATATTCACTAGAAAAGGGGGGAACCAGTTCGAAAAAGGTTGGGAACCTATGGCTTATACATTTTATCAACATTGTAACATCTTTAAAATGTTTTTTCTTTTAGTGAGATTCAACGAGTTTGAAAACTAACATTTTGTTCAAAATCTGTATGTCATCATACAATTTATAAAGTTTTATTACATTTTATAGCATCAAAAATCAATTTATACTTATTAAAAATTTTCTTAATTTTGCCTTTTTCTATTACAAAGTGGTAAATGTTTACACAGTCTTTGAAATCTTAAGAATAAGTAAAGTGTATATTATCAGTTATAATTTCTTTTTTTGTCATATAAAGAAATTTTTGCATCTTTAAACAAATTTCCTTAAATCCCAAAAAATTTTAATTTTAAAATCCTGAAACTCTCAATGTCAGCATCTCTTTTTTTTTTCCCAAATTTGGTTGTATTAAGATGACTTAATGCCAAGAAATAACTTTGCGTTCGAAATAATCCAAGCAAAAACGCGTTATCGCATATTAGAAATCATTAATTCCGTACAAACTCACCCGCCCCTCCAAAAAAAATTTATTACTACAGTTAATTATAAAACTTGTTGTTTATTGAAAACTTAAATAGTTTTTCGATGTACGTTCCATGATCATACTATAATTTCAAATATTTTTCCTCAGTTCCTTATGTATATAAAAATAAGCTAATTTTTAAAAAATAGAACTTAAAATCCCATTCACGTTTGAGCAAAGAAATTGCATCGATTAAAAAAATGTAAAGGAGGTATATTAGCTGATTTAAATGTAATCATAAACAAGTATTATCATGAAAAATTAAAAACAATATTACTTTAGAATATCACTAATTAGGATTGATATCTATGAGGTTTAAAAAGGAAATTAAATTTTCTAGACTAATTCGTAAGAAAATAAAGATAAACTAAATTGCCTTTAAGGTTGATTAGCATTATAGTTATTTTTCATTTTTTGGAAATAAAATTTTGCCTATCAGTCTAAAGGAAATGGGTGCAGTCGAAACGTCTTCAAGAATGCGTTGGCCGTCTCTTGTTACGTCTTTTCCCCCAAGAAGCAAAGCGAAGCAGGTGTCTTATCTCTTTTATGGCCCCTATATAAATTTCTAAGAAAGATTAGAGGGAGGGAGGTCTTTGGTTATTAGTACTGTCATTGAATATATTTCACACAGGCTATAGAGAAAGTCAAGGTTATAAAAGAAAGATTTGTTTTTACTTTTTTCTTATAAGGTTTGAACTGATCAAGTTTTCGAATGAGAATTTATTTTATTATGAGTCAACACTCTGGATACAATTATAACTAATCTCCCTTACAATTATAACTAAATCAAAGGGACCCAGGTTTATCGTAGTCATGCTATTTTCAAATACATTCTCTATACTTTTTGAAACAAATTTTGTTACATAATGCTGTATTTTTTTTTTCTTAACTAAATTATCACAAAATAAATCCAGAATAATACAGCTGCTTGCAGATATGATCCAACATTAAAATACAGAGAAATAGAATAAGAAAGTTGAAAAAAAGACAAAATAAACTCGGTTTTTCGGTCAAATTATTGAAAATTGTGTTTTCAATTTAATGCAGTCGCATACTATTGAGATTGAGGCACCACAAATCTAATGTTTCAGGTTATTTAGCAACCAATATAAAAATTTAAATCAACAATGTATTATATTCTAATTTTAAACTATGTTTAGATTGTCCATTTCAAAACTATTTATCAAAATAAAAATGTATTCGTGTATGGGGGATCAGTTGTATTAAATGTTTTTTAAAAAAATAATGTAGTTTTTGCATGAATTTACCAAATTTGTTAAAAGTCATGTGTTTACAATTTCCTAATTTCATGTAGGTTATCCTCTTTTTGTATGATATTTGGTTATTTGCACCCTTTATATATATATAACGAAATTATTTATGAAATCAAATGGCTTTATATTTCAGCAAAAAATGCTACAGTTGCAATTTGATCAAAATATCTGTGTCATCACCCATTTTTCGATATTCAATGCTTCACCATATTCTTACTCACTTTGCGTGATTAACTTTTTATACGTCATTATGAACTAGGATTGGCACAATTTACTGTATTTAACATTAAATGAAAAGTAATTGAATTACACTAGAGGAGACTGTGAGTATTATCTTTGTCTCAAAAGTAATTTTTTTGCCCACTTCAGAATTTATTAAAAAGAACACGGAAGAGTAACAAATAGAAGTAATACTATTATATGGTTGAATAAGTAAACTATTTTCAGAGTATATGCATGTTTTGAAGATTTAAGAAGCAGAAAAAATAAGATTATCATCTCTATATCTCCCCCCACACACTTATCAGTAAGAATCACGCTTTTATGACTGTCTAAAAAGTTTGGGAGGAGGAGGGTTGGAACTTAATAATAATATTAAATTAAACAGGAATTTTAGTATGATGTCCATCATATAGGTAAACGTGTCTTATAAAATTCTAGGTGCATTCTTAGAAATAAAATTTTAGTTTTATAATTAGATACATTTCTATGGATAAACCCTCTATTTAAATTATTTAAAATTAGCAAGGATATAAAATTACGGTCAGAAAATCTTGTATTTGAAAACCTTTTCTTTAAAAAATTAAAACATGCTTTGTAAAATTAAATTAATATAAATTTAGAAGTGCTCTTTAGTAATTTGTAAATAATTAGGCATGATTTTTAACATAGTAGAGAAATGCATCCCTTTTATTTAAAATCATTTACTGTAAAGAAACAATTGTGTGAAATTGTAATTTCTATTGTTTTGAGTAAAAATATTTCTAAACCTTTCGCCCCTTTTATAGGCATTTAAAAAAGGGGAATTTATTTTTAATTCGGCGTTTTTAATATAGTTATTTTAGAAGAGGAAACCATAAGAGAGTATCCTATGGTTTCTTATGAAACGAGAATTCTTGCATTTTAAATTTGTGAATTCTTAACTTTCTCTTTATAAGAAAACTTATTGCGTGTTAATTAGGCATATCGTGTAGAATTTAGGCTTTTCATTCCATTTTTAAATTTAAAACTATACACTAGGCGGGATGTAATTCAATTTTTGTCTTGTTCAAAATCGAATTTCATTAGATACAAAAAGAATCGCTCCCAAATATGTATTTTATACTGAATAATTACATCTAGCAGTAACATGTAATTGAAATCCACTTTTTCATTATTTTATTTGGCATAAATTTAGTAACAAATTGAGTCGAGTTTATACATTATATGTGTAGATATAGGTTTATATACTATGGAAGGATATATACTAATTTCCGTTTGAAAATGAGTTTAATTTATAATCTGATCTAGCTTTCAAGTATGAGAAAAAAATTGTTTATTGTTAATTTTGGAAGTTGCTCTTTTATTTTTAAAGAGAGAGAGTTTGATACAAAGTGATAAAATATTAAGCTTTTAAAAATTTTCCGTTTATATTAAACAAAAATGTCAGAGAAACTCGATTCATTGTCAGAGTGAAAACCATAACTTCTGGTCAATCCATCATTCGACTTGTATCATTATGAATATATATACATATTAAATTGTTATTAATAAAACAAGTATTTACAATTACTTAACGATTAAAATGTAATCTGATGACCCACAGAATGAGCGAAACAAATAACCGATTTAATAAAAATCTATCAATGAATATTCAGTGCACGATATCTAAAATTATAAATAAACATTGTGTATTTTGTAGAATAGAAAACTAATACGAAAATAATCATTTCAAATCACTTTAGTAAACGCTTTTTATTCTGTATCAAAAAACTTACCCTTTCGATTTATAGTAATAACAAATTTGAAAGATCAGACTAAATCACTTATTGGTTGTATTTAAAATACTTATTCGTAACATCTATAAAATGTACAATAGAGGAGCTCTTTCTTTTTAATTTCTGTATCATGAGTAGTCGTATTATTTAAATTAATCCAGTATCGTTTCGTTAAAAACCCGGAGCTTCAAAAAATAATCATAAACAAATGTAAGCCTTCATCGCAATCGTATTACTTACCACAGCAATTACATAATTCAACTTTTTATTCAAAAAATAATGAACAAATAAATTATTTATAATTTCATTTAAAATAAATTTGCTCCATGTATTTAAACTTGCTATTTCGAAAGATGGTTGTATATTTTTTTTATGCTTTCACAATAAGAATCCAGCTTTAACAATGCGAATAGTTCCACGTCTACTGCAAAAATGAATGATTGGCATGGTATTCAAAGCAAGCGCCGATATTGGCGAGAAATTTGCTAAGCTCTGTAACCCTGCAGAATGTCTCTCTCTCATCCCCTGTTTCCTTCCCCTCTCCTCATCTAAAAAAGTGCTCTGGTAACGGTAACGGTTATACATTTACTTGGAACCTTAGAGATAGCTCTATTATCCACTCATCATAATAAACTGAACAGAGAGCAATTTGTTGAAGTTACATATAAAAATAAAAAGCAGTCCACATTAAATGCAGCACAATAACGCTGGTGGAGGGTGGGTGGAAACCACTCTCCCAGTTGATTTAGTTTCTGTTTCGCTTTCATAGGAAAACGAAAGAAAATGACGTCACATCTCCATGACAGCAAAGCCCGTCTTTCAACCGTCTGCCGCATCTTGACGGAACGAGGAGAGAAGGGATATTTTTTTTTAATAACAAGGATTAAAGAATAATATTTTTAAGTCCGTTACACGTTACCTCTAAAATAACTGCGTGCGGTTATTGAAAGGAAGTTTAAATAACCACTTGGAAAAAAAAGTAAGAAAAGGTAGAGGAGTTTGAAATAAGATCATGAGGGGTGAATTGCCACCTAAACGCGATCAAAACTTGCATGGCCTGGGAGGGAATAATTAGAGTGAGTGAAGTTTTGCAAAGAAGACAACTAGTGTAACAATAAAGCTCATATCTTTTTAATTCGTATCAAGACATTCTCATCCTTTTCAGAGCTGGGAAGTGTTGATACGAGTGATTAGAACTGCTCTAGGTCTCTTAGAAGAGCTAGGAATAGAATTGTCGTAAGCCGGGATTTCCCTGATAGATTCATTTGAAATCTGTGGTAACCGGTTGAAGAAATTTTCTGATTGTTTTTTGATGAAATCAAGAAGCGGCGGAACATTAAGATCTTTATGCAAGACTTCGTTCTGACAAACCAAGTGCGTTTGCTGCTCTACGCAGTTGAATGTTTTGAAAAGTGTGCAATCTTTTCAGGTGAGTAACTACCGCCCCTGCCCAGATGGGAGAAGCGTACAACATGATGGGGCGAAGAATGTCTTTGTATAATAGAACCTTGTGCCTTAATGCGAGCTTGCTCTTGGGAGAAATCAAGCGATTTAGAGTGTTTTTCATTCCAGCTGCCTTTTGGTGGGTGGAACGGATGTGTTCAGCAAAGTTTAATTTAGTATCAAGTATTAAACCTAGGTACTTATATTCAGTAACCGAGGGGACACGCTGATTAAAAATGTTGACACGCGGGAGGTTTCCGATGCACCGCTGTCTCGAAAGAGGAGGCATGCACTTTTAGATGCATTAACCTTTATTTTCCAGTCGTTAAGCCAGGTTTCGAGTCGAATGACATAATTTTGAAGCCGCTCAATGATATTGCGGTTATAAATGTTTTGGGTAAAAATGGCAGTGTCGTCCGCGTACATCGCTAACTGGACTTCGGCAGCCTTGGGAATGTCATTGATGTATAGATTAAAGAGCTTGGGCCCTAACAAAGATCCTTGTGGTACCCCACTGAGAATTAGACGCAGGGTGGAGAGACTGTTTTCAACTCTTATCCTAAATTCACGGGAATTTAGGTAGGAGTGTATAATTTTAAGGAGTTGTTCCGAAAACCCAAGTCGCATCATCTTGGATAGCAAGACATCATGCCAAATTTTGTCAAAGGCTTTGGCTATGTCCACAAAAAGCATACCCGTGGCCTGGTTATTATGAAAGCCGTGATGAATCAGCTCAGTAACTCTTAGTAACTGAATTACTGAGTAACAAAGCCATGCTGTTCAGGAATAATAATATTCCTGGCTATGCGTGCTGATTCAGGCGATTCAAAGAACAAATTCGTACGCTTTGCTCAAGCTACTGAGTAGCGGGATTGGACAGTAATTTTGAGGTTGAGTATCATCAGAATTGGGTTTTAGAATGGGGACCACCACGGCAGTCTTCCAATTCTTAGGGAAATGACAGTTCTCCATTAATAGATTGAACAGTATGACAATAAAAAGAACGAATTTGAGGGGGAGATTTTTACGGATGCGATTTGTAATTAAATCCAATCCAGGAGATTTATTGATCTTAAGCTTTTTAATATATTCCTGTACTTCCCCTGGCGTTGTTTTTCCAGGTCTTGACAGGTAGGAGCGTCCAGGAATCTTTTAATTTTTCTTTGTGTGAAAAAAAAAAGTGCTCTTTATTTAACGACTTTCCCATTTTTGTGGTAACAGTTCAGTTCAGTTCTGTACAGTGTAAATCTGGAGACTTGGCCATCGCCTTGTGGATACTGACAGATAAAAGGAACCCTTAAGACCGGACGTGTAATGCTCAATTTCGTTGGAGGCACTTAAGTCTATAATCTACTTCCGAGGTGGGCGTTAAATCGATCGCGATCGACCGGTGGACCGCCAAGACATTTTGGGGTGACCGTCTTCACATAAAACGTTAGACGCGCATACTAAAAGAAACACAGGTGATGTCACAAATAATATATAAGATAAGCAAAATAATTATTTAGAATTAATTCATCCTTTTTAAGAAGAAAACTATTTTAGATCGTTACACTTTTTTATTCTTCAGTTCAGTTCAGTTCAGGTTTTGTGGTATATAGAGCAACAAAGGCTATTATCCCCTGAAAAAACCAAAGGATTTATAAAGTAATAGATATCAAAATATTTCATTTTCTGGATAAAAAATATGAACGATAATCTATTTGACAAAGCTTTCTCCAATAGTTCTTTGAAAATAATGTTATAAAGTGGATCAATTTTGAGAAAATGCTTTAGTTGATTTCGAGGATGAATATATCTATTGCAGTTTAACAAGATGTGGTCCAAATCGTTTAAGCAATTACAAAAACTACAGTTTGCGTTGTCTGATAAATTAAATTTTCGTAGAAGTCCAGGAGTGATGATCATTTTGCTGAAGATTCGAGTACATAGGATTTCTTCTCTTCTATTACTTGTCCACTTAGAGATCGAGACTATGTTTGGAATATTGCCCAAGTTTTCAAAATATTTGCTTGAACAGAAGTTAAAATTTGCTTTTTTAAAACTCTCTTGGTATATTTTTTTACTGATGTCTTCTGAGGCGATCCAGTCAATATAAAAATTAGACTCTGTGACAGATTTATCGAGATTATCCGCAAGTTCATTCCACAATATATTTGAGTGTGCCAGAGTCCAAAGTAGAATTAACTGATAATTATAATATGATAAAATGAAAATTTTGCTAGCTAATTTATGGATTAAACTATGAGATTTGATCGAATAATTTTGAGGAGCAGAGAGACTATAAGATAATATTGGCAGTGTGACGTCTTCGATAGGGTGAGCCCACCCCTCTTTTCACCCTTAAGTTTTATGACTCTGAACAGTTGTTAAGTGACAAGGGCACGTGGCCATGGGGTCATTGTTTACTATCCGACCTCGCGCAAACGCCGACACCCAGTCGGGCAGGCATAATGTCCAAAGAGAGCCAGCACCCTACTGACAATAGGCGAAGCCTGTATGAGAAGAACCCGGTCGAACGAAACTTATGTTCTCGATGAGTGTTTCTTATAAGGCAATTCAGAAATTCAAATTTAAGTACAATTTGTTTCTATCATCTAAATTTTCTTAAACAGGATACCACATAATATAGCCTATTTTCTGTGTTACTACATTAAATGAAACTGTTATTTGGTTATGAAACACACACACACACACATGCGTGAAAATTAAACAATATGTTTGAAATGAATTAGGGGAAAGGAGCTAATTTTCTTTAAGACCAAAATCGTTTTAACCTACAATTATATTATATAGAAGCTAATCTCTCATTGTTATCGAATGATATTAACATCAAATTATTATTATTGTTACTAAAATTAATAACAGTATGCGACTTAAAAATTGAATTTTCATTTTCATTACAACACGAAAATGTCAGGTGTTTGTTATGCGACACTTTTATCAACGATGTAATTTAGAATTAGGGAATAAGTAAATTTTCGTAGGGGTACACATAACGATGAATTGGTGAATATTAGCGTCGCATTAAAAACCCCGAGGGGGTTTTTGGGGACGGACCCGTAATTTTGAACCATGGTCAAGTGACTTGGAAGACACCTGAGCTGGCACCCCCTCTCTCCCCAACTACCTCACCAAACCAACGGGAGGACTTTAGCTCTCAAAATATAACGTCATCGCTCCATACCGGCGGGTCTTTAGTGGTACTGGGTCGAACTCGTGACAAGGCCAGCCAACGATCCGATACCTTAACCACTCGACTACCGCTGCCACATTTCTATGTTCAAACCTACTCCAGTGGGTTTTGGTGTGGAAGTTAGTAGAGGGGGTAGCTCAGGTGTCGTCCTCGTCACGATTATGGTTCATATTTGGAGATCGGTTGCCAAAAGTTCTCGATTAACGAAAAAGTACGACGTTAATATTCCCTCACTCAACCCTTATTAAAAAGTTTATTTTATGTTTTAATAATTGTGCAAAATTTTTATTAACTGTGCGGTTATTGAAAAAGATAATTATAATTAACATAGAAACTCTTATATAAATCAATTCAAATGATTGGAATAAAAAAATATGAAGTGACCGAAACTGATTGTTTGGGATGACGAAAAAATAAATAAATAAATAAAATTCTTCTCCCATAAAATAATTTATCCAGGCTTCAAATAGTAAAAGTATGAGTTAAAAGCCATTTCCTTGAAAGAACCGATTATTCTCACAAATATTTCTGTCTTTATCAGGCCCGCTTTGACTAGTGACTCCCCTGGGCTTGTCATATACAAAACTAAATATTTATCTTGATAATTAGTACGGTTTATAGTTAAAGTCGTATTATATTGTGGTTTTACCATCAAAGTACATTATAATTGCATTCAATACATTGTACGAAGTGGGGAGGGGTCTGCGATGAAAATTATGACTGAAAATTGGATCGCAAATATTGAAAGTTTGAGAAGTACTGCTTTATCGAAATCTACAACACTCTTTTCTGACCGTGGTAGCCGAGTGGTATAGGTATCGGATCGTGGCTGGCTTTGTCACGAGTTCGAGCCCAGTACCACTAAAGACCCACCGTGTAGGGCAGCGATGGACGCTAAATCTGTCGAGAGCTGTAACGTCCTCCCGGTGGTGTGGTGGGATCGTTAAAGGGGGGTCCCAGCTCGGGTGTCACCCCGTTACTTGACCATGGTTCAAATTAGGGTTTGTGATCAATAGCCCTTTGACGTCTTGGGTGGGGTGAACCCATCCTTCTATTCATGCAGTTTTATGGCCCCAAACGCGTTATGTGGGGAAAGGCACGAGGCCTGGGGTCTTGTTTTTTGTCTGACCTCGGACAAACCCGCCGAGTCGGAAAGTTACAATATCAAAGGGGGCCGGTGACAATAGGCGACAAAAGGCGAAGCCTGTATAAAAAGAATCCTGACCCTCGGCCGGTGCCGAAAAGGGGGTTAAAAAACCCAGGTGGTGTGATGAATAAAAAGGGTGTTCAAAAGTTGATGAGAATTTGGCGCCCTTGTTTCCATGACTAGGAATGTGTTTGTGTTTCCCCCAAAAAATAAAAAATGTGGGGGGACGGGCACTTTTTTGCCAATAGGAAGACGGGGGGCGTGTTGGGACCCGCCCTGGTTTTAAAAGGGGTTGATTTTGGGAGATATCGAGCCTGTGGGTGAGATAGATAGAAGCCCTGGACGGAACAAGAGGCCGGGTTGGAGTCGAGAAAGGGGAAAGCCCTGATGGAGAAAAACTGGAAGGCCTGAAAAGATTGAATTTCCGTGAAATAGACTGTCCGCCGGCGGCATATTTATTGGACTTTTAGTAACCTATAACATAAATCTGCTCAAAATTTTAAATGAGGCTGTGACAAATTTTTCTTGTTTTGCACTACTCACGACGTTAACCCTCTTTGTTGCTTTGTAGGCAACGTTAAACATCAAATGACAATTCCAGGGTTTTCACCCACTAAGAAAGTATACACACCATGACAGTGGTCTTCAAACTTGTTCCACGAAACCCGGGAGTTCCACGATACATCCCAGGGTTCCACGAGTCACAATAAATAAATCGAAAAAAATTATAAATGTGTATGCAAATAGATTCACGTTCTCTATATGAAATTCGCATCCCCACAAAATTTAAAGCTCATCCTGTCATTAAGAAACGGGGATTTTTATTTCAACATAAAACTTTATTTTGCAATACTTTTGAAATTTTATTATAATATAATAAAAGATATTAAAAATATGTTTTATATTACCTAATAGATGTAAAAAATTTTATTGTTTACACTCCCGGGTTCCACAAGATAATTGTATACTCGTTAGTACAATGTCTTGCAAAACTAAATAGTTTTCCAATGGGAAGTGCACTTTTTGACATTTGTTGGGAAAACACCAACAATAAGGGGAGAGGTAACGACTTATCGACAGATTGGATGTCCAAACTTTAAATTTAAGCAAGAAAAGCTCCTAAATCTTTTGTTCCAAATTCATACAAAATACTCAGTATTTCTCTAAACATTTTAATCCCATTCAGAACAATATGTACAAGTGAGAAAAATATTTCTTGGTATAAGTGGCTACAAAAACAAAGTATAGGAATAAATTAAGCTCAGAATATGTAATGCGATTACAGTTAAATTCAATGGGCTTACACTTCGACAGTTTGTGTGAAAAAAATTAAGTACATATTCTAGTTACTAAACATAATGAATGGGTGGGTGAAACCTGGATCACAGATTAATATTATTAATTAATAAATTATATTAAAAGTAGATTAAATTTTTTAAAAATCTATGCAATACATTTTTTAATTGCCTTTACAAAAAGTGTTGTGGAATAGGGTTACAAAAATACTTTTAGTTTTAGGGGCCCAAGGGAAAACCCTAGTTCTAAAGGCAGTGGTGGCCCCGTGGCACGTGCAGTTGTAACGAGGGGCACCAAGACATACTGAAAAATTAAAAGAAATTGAATGCATAATAATAAATAATTTTCTACAATTTTATTTAAGGGGGGTTTTGTCTCAGACAAGTCAAAAAATTTGGATCAAAATATGTTTTGTGTGAAAAAACGTTTTCTGCTATGAACATAATATAAATATTATTCTACAGCTAGCTGATGTGCCCCTAAATAACCTAATTTTATTAGCATCTGCAAAAGTTAATCTAAAGATGACTTGGAAAAAAAGCTAGTTAAAAAAAAGCACATTAAGTAAATACTAACTGTTTAATAATTATTTAAAATTAAATGTTTCAAAATATCGTTTTTATTTTGTACCTAACTAATTACCAAAAAAACATAAACTTGCACTTCATCTTATTTTTAAATTTCTTGCATTAAAAAAAATTCTATTTGCGTAAAATTCCATAAGCTTATAATTTTTTTTTTTTACTTTTCTATATTTGTTTATTGGAAATGTTGGAAACGGCACTCGTAATTTTTTTTATCAAATTGTGGTGCTCGTCCCGAAAAAGTTGGCCACCCCTGTTCTTGAAACTCTGGGGGTAGAAAAAGTTTGAAGACCACTGTTCCCCAGTCACCCCACTATCAGTGCAAAAAATAGCCCCCCATAGCTGTCCTGTTCAACCTTCCCTTTCTACCGGTCATTCTAAAATTTAGCAAGACTAACAGTCAGCTGATCTCAAGGTCACTTGACCGTTGCCATTTAAAGGGATGTCATGGAGGGGTTCGACGTATTTCTAGGTTTGCATTTATTTTTACCCCCACCCGTTCTTCATAAAGAAAAAAAGCGGGAATTATAGTTTCTGAAGTGATTAAAGCCATTATCCGTATAGCAAAATATTCTTTTTCAAAAAATATAGTATTATTAATGTGTATTTAAGCAGTTCATGTGGAAATTTATTCTAAAGTAACGTTTTAAACATTTTTTTCATAAATTCATACACATGGCGCCATCTGCAGATTTTGTAATAAAAGCTTGCCAAATTTGGGGTCAGAAAATTCTGGAAACAAGGATATATGTATTTTTCGTAATTTTAAAATTTTCTAGACTATTTTTTGAGATTTCAAGGCGGATTTATAGGGTATTTACGTTTTCAGCAAAAGTTTTTTCGCCTGAATAATTTGATTTCATTGTTCAAAGTACCTAACCATGTCAGTGCATTTGGCAGTCCCCTTTAAGGACTGTTGAAACTCTTTCTTTGGGATATTAATTGCCACCTGGTGTTTTCCCTCGTCAGACTCCCCTTTCGATATAAAACACCCTTTTCCAGACGGAAGTCCCAAAGGCCCCGTAACGCTTCGTTGTCCCGGGTGGAAAGGGGCGATGTCTTCGAAGCTGGGCTTTTCGTCCCGGGCGACTTTTTGCATTCTATAATTGTTTTATCTCAGGATCAGCCCGTTGATCTTAACAATCTCTCCCTACTAGTAGTGACGTCACAAATCAGTGGCCAGGCTTTGTATCTAGGAAGTGCTGGTATGACACATACAAAATCGGGATTGACATAGTTGCAATAGTACCTTTGCTTGGTTTTGATAATTGCATCAAAATATTGAATTCCAATTTGTTTTTGGTAGCTTTTTAACATTTAAGTTTTCAATAGCTAGCTGTACCCAGCTATGCTTTCCTGTGGCTAAGTCTGGTTAAAAAGAAAGAAAAGAGAAAGCACACATTTCTATAATTTATATCTATATATTTTTATATCTTTTACTGCTTGCGCTCTAGGTATGATATTTTTTTATAAACAAGTAATATAAACAAAAAAATTTTTTAAGTCTAATACCTACTTAGATAAACAAAGAAAATTTTTATTTTATAGCTACTTTTTATTAAATAGTTACAATTAATATAAATATGTATATACATATGACAGAATCACAACATTAAGTGGCAATTAATTTTTATTAATTATCACTAAAGCATAATTAGTTTTAATCAGTTATTAATTATAATTAAATTACTGCATTGTTATTCAAAATAATGATGTATATAAAATTTCAGCTCAATTGAGAGCTTTAAAATGTATTTTATTAACGATTGAAAATTCCATGAAGATAAATAAATAAATATAGAGAGTGTGAGCTAATAGAAGGAATTGAATAAATGCGAAACTATACATAAACAAAACTTTTCTTAACATATTTCATATGTAATTTGTTAACAGAATTCTTCCAAATTATAATGATATTTTTTTCTCCTTATCTTATGAATCTAAAATTATTTACATTGTCTCCATAGAGGAGGTGCCAAGGTTAAAAATAAATTTAAAATTACTCTTCTTGAGGTCAAAGGGTTAATTTTGCAATGCTTATGGATAGACATTTTGTGTTGCTTCATTGTCTGTGCAGATACATAAATTGTCTGCTGTGTCTACTTTAGAGTAGCAGTTGCCAACTTTCAACCCTTCATGAATCACTTGATGCATAACTTAATAATTTGCGCACCACTAATAGGATTGACCTCTATGTGGCGAACCACTCTAGCTACATTTATGTCTTTATTTAATCTTCCATACCCCTGAAAATAAACTACATGAAAAGCAATAACAATCATCAGGCTGAAGTGTTTTACCACCAATTTACTATGATTACCAAAGCCGACTTTCAAATTTCGATGGAAAATCTAAAAAATTTGCTAACCTCAAGAATTTTGTTCGTTGTTTTCGTCGTTTAGTTATTTCGTTAACCAAAAGTTTTTAGTAAAGCATAATCCATGTTCCATAATATGTTGTTCACAGTAGCGCACACAGGAATTTTTCAAGGGAGGGTGGTGGTCATGGATTGAAAGTTCACCATTCTTGTATCATGCTATTTTTGATTTTGTCGATTTTCAGGAACAAAACACAGTAAATAACTAATTATTGAATAAATAATTAGCATTAACTAATAAAATTAATCATTAATAACAAATATTTAATTAAATTTTACTTATTATATACTTAGAATTATAACCAATCGGAAAAAAATCAAGGGCTTTGGGGGAGGGCCGGACCCCTTGTGTGCGCCACTGGTTGTTCAACTTTTTGAAGCTGAATCTTCATAAAAGTATAAGAAATGTCCCAATTTTTCTGCAGAACATCCAAAATTTCTCACGGGTCACAAATTGGCGACTGCTGCTCTGGAACACACAACATATGTACATATGGAACATATGTATTAACATCACCGTAAAAAATTAGTGCCACTTGTATCGCACCTTAATATCTAAACAATAACGATTGTAACATTTTTTTTTAAAAAAGAAATCGGATTTGGATGGAAAATGTTGTGATTTGCATGGTGGCAATTTCGCTGCGGTGATGCTAATATTTGAGTGACCAGACAACAAATAATTATTCATGTGAGTAGTTTGTGTCTAGATTTAAGCCACTCTGTTTTAAAAATAGGCTCTTAAATTTTTTATAACAATTGCTACTGCTAATCGAATTGTAAACTGCAAAAATCTTCCATCATTATGAACACTTTGTCATAGACTTCTGGTGCAAAATCCGTGTTAATATTTGAATTTTCCTAGCGTATTCGACTGAAAATATCTTCAGCCTCTCATTGCATTGGATTTGAGCTGTGTCAATTGATGTACGTTTGAAGTTAAATATTTCATTAGCATTTTTTTTTTCTTTTTGTTCTTGATTTTTCTCTTCTTCATTACTTTGAAATTTTATATGTTTTGACTTTATTTTCTTTTTAAGTGCAATCAATTGGCTTCACTACATAAAAATAATGCCTTACAGGAAATCAAACATAATATATTCACAAGGCAAAAGTACTGCAACAAGTGTAATTGCACATCAAACTGAGAAAAAAGGGTCATCAGCAAACAAGAAAAACAAAGAATGGCACAAACACATGCTGAGGGCGATGCAGAGCAGCATGCAGCCAGATTTGAGGATGCGCATTTGCGAGCATATCATTCGTGTTTTGCAACATCAGATCTGCTCTGTTCTCAACAAAAGGAACACAATAGGTTGCAAATAGCTGAAAGATGACAACCAGAAACAGCACATAAGCATCAAACAAGACTTTGTGGTGAGCAATCACACAATAACAATCACCTTGCATTCTGGTACAACCAAGTGGAAAATTCTAGGTTGAGGCAGCATAATCTCATCAGCACAATGACTGAAGTGTATCCTTATTGCAATGCTCTGAAATTTAAGGGAGAAACAAAAAGAATGTTTTGTACCACTGGAAAAATTAAACTGCTTTAACTTGGAGAACCACCAGAGCCATTACAAACTTTGCTTGCCTGATATACTGCGGAATCAAAACGTTTCTTATATACATTAGGAAATACAATTCATGTTTCCAAATAACATTGTTTGGAGAAATGTGCATTTTTGAACACACCTCTGATTTAAAAAAAATATATCCATATATATATAAGCGACTTCCCCCTGAAGTCGCTCCCTCACCATCCTGACTACCTAAAGATGTTGGAGGAAACAAAGCAGGACCAGAAACTTCCATAATAATTCTAATTTATAATTATTCCCACCACTAGTTAAACCACAAGAGTGATATAAAGAAAGCAATAATCCTTAAAAAGCACAAGTAGACAGATCAATTTAACCTAATCAAACCCAGCCTACAAATTCCCATTCCAAAAATTTAGAGTATAGTGGTTTAACTCCGTTCCTAACTCAAGTTGCGTAAATATCTTAAATCTCACCTTACTAATGCTGCAACAGACTCTATGCTCCTTCTGCCCCTACAATTACCAAACTTTGACTTTATGTACTCTAACTCATCTGCATATCAGGGTTTCTTCTTGAGAGGGATGGATGTGAATTAAACATGAATGTAGGCCAAAGATTCTCAAAGAGGATTAGTATGAATGTCACGTAAATAACCGTCACACATTGTAAAAATAACCCATTGCCCTTGAGGTCCCCGCTCTGAAGACAATGTAAATAAATTTAGGTTCATAACACAAGGACAAAAATAAGCCGTAATAACTTCAAGTATTTGGTGATTAAAAATCATACCTGCAATGCAAATGTTTTAACATACTGAAAACAAGTGCTTTCTCTTTAACAAGACTGAGCCACAGCAACGCGTGGCAGGGTACAGCTAGTAATTAATAAACTTGTTTTTAATTGAATATTGATAAATAACTTATCAAAAACTTTTTGCAGTACTGATACATTTATAAGTAGTGTGTATTATATCAGTATAAATGTGTACTTCATTTTTTCTTACATAAGAGTTATTTAGCTTTGTAATTATTTTAATAAATCTTTTATTTTCGATTTTTCTGATAAACTCGCCCCCTCCCAAGTAGAGTAATCACATCATCCTAGGGGAGCACACCCCACAGTTTGAGAAACGCTGCGATAGATTTTGTTTCGAGTTTTGAGAACAATTTAATAACAATATACATGAAACAAAATATGATTTCAGGAAGAAAAGCCAAGCAATTTATATAATAATTTGGCTGATAACAAAATGAAGATTTGATAATTTAGATATAAAAATGAGAGAGAAAAACTGACTTTTTAACACTAGACGTTTGTACATTCTCTGTAATTTTAATTTTTTTTCTCCCTCCAATTTTTTGCACCTCAGGCATGTGCCTAGCATACCTAAGCCAGCATACAAGAGGGAAGCAACAACAACAACAACAAAAAATTGTGAAAATCATTAAATTAAAAAACTTTGTGTAAATCGTACCATGTCCACTCAAATGAATAACAAAATTGACTACATCGAACAATTTGATAGTAAAAAAAGTAATGCAAAGAAATATAGCAGATTATATTCTTAAAAATCAATAGTTTTTTTCCCCCAAAAAAATTTCGAAATATTGTATTAAATTTTTTTAAGTGCTTGTGAATGTTTTTGTTTCATTGATTTTTATTAAATGCATGCATATATATGTAACTAAAATAAATTTAATTTAGTTGATATATGGTATTTTTTGGTGATATCCTTTAATATGAAATTCTTTAAACATGGAAAAAATACTTAACTCAAGTGTTAAGTAATTTTCACTGTATATAAATATAACACTTCTTTGCATGATGATGAAAATTTCCATCATAACATTGAGTGGACAAAAATTTGTACTCAAAATAGATGTGCTGTAAAATGGTTGTTGCTGAAAAATATTTTCATAACTATTGTGAAATAAGGAACGCAGCTTCCGAACAAAAATTCAAATGTCAGAATCATTATAATGGGTTTGAACTTGTCATTCCGCTGTTTCTTGTGTTTGGAAGAAACGTGTGATTTCTTGAAGATTTTCTTATACTTAATCTGAGATTTTTTTTGCTAATAAAAGCGATTATGAGCAGAAAAAAGTTTGCATTTTCTGTTTCTGTTGTACTGAACTTAACATGTAAACTTGCACAAGGATGGATACTTTTATCACACAGTTTTAACTAGAATTTTTAAAAATATTTTTCTTTAATATAGATCAGGAAATATATCACCCTGATTTATTTCACACACACAAAAAATCATCAAAAAACACAAGAACCAATATACATCATCACATTGAAAGTACAAGCCACATATTTTAGAATTGTATTTCAATACATTTCTCAAAAATAGACAAATATCAACAAATTAACATTCAAAGTATTAAATTTTAACAAATATCCCAGTGGTTTATGACTAAGTTTTTAGGAGTTGATAACTTACTATTACTTTTCATTTAATGCTATATGAAAATATTACATATAAAATTACAATGTAATCAAAAAAGCTCACTATCTTAGTTCTCACACAATAACATATAGAAAACAGAATCATATGAATTTTTGTACCCATAATTACCTTACTTTAATAAAACACTGATAATCTTTTGAAAAAAACATGTCTTTCTTAAAATACTGTGAGTACAATATCAAACTAGATCAAAAAAAGATTTTTGTACAAACCTATGTGCAAGGTTTTTTATCTGCTACAAAAGCCGAAGTCATTATTAAAAGTATAAATAATAAAAAAAATGCCACAATTTTGACAATTGAGATTTCCCCTTGTTTTAA